>NW_019104488.1:6359476-6429972 GCF_001995035.1 Momordica charantia
AAATTCCTCTAAATTTTTCTCTCTTTTTTTAATTACATAAATGTTACTACTTGAATAAAATGAAACTCATATAGAATGAACTAGTAAACATAATATTCTAAAGATCCGCATAATTAATGTTGTAACAGAATTCTGTGATGAGACAAGTCAGAAAATGATCTGTAAGCCATTAAATTATTAGTAATTAAAAATTAATATATAGTTTCAGTTACATATATTATATATGGAACAAATTGATGCTATAGTTTTAGCAGAATATTGGTTGGCCAAATCCATGCTCTGTTCTCCAACCACTCCTCAAAGAAAATATACCAATACCCACTTTACTATTACAACCCCCTAATCCCTAATCTCTATCATTATTTTATTTTCCATTAATCATACCTGTTTTGGACATTTTTAATAAGCCTGAGTTGGAAAATTCAACATTTATGTGGCATGTATTTGTATTATATATACATAAAGGTGTGATTCATATAAATAGTTTCGTTGAAGTTTGAACTCTCAATCACTCTAAATTCTTTTAATTTTGGTTTTTTTAGACCAATGAACCAACCCGTAATAATTTTTGACTTGGTAATTCTAAATTATATAAAAATACGGCCCTATGACTGAAAGTTTTTTGAGTTCAGTTTGTTAGGGAAACTTGTTGAAAGTTTTTTTTTTCTTTGGATTAGGTTGAATTTAATTAAACACATTAATAAACCATGATGGGAAAATATCAGAACTTGGATTATGAAATATAACAAGATACATGTCTTTCTTGTTTTCTTTTTGTATTTTGAGAAATCGTTGTTGGAAAACAGCTGATTCAGCATCTAAAGCTGCACAAAGTCAAGTTTTAAAGGAAAAACACAGAGCTCGTCCACACAAAAAAGGTAAAATGATGATGAAATAAGAGAGCACAGCCCAACCATTGAGAATCTAAAGTGAACCCGAATAGCACCAAACACCATGCGACAGCCTGCGCGATATTGGGCACATTCTTCCATGCCCCACAACTCGAATGCTCCGACATCGATTACTCTCTTGGGACGATCATAATTTTTACAGTGATATGATATTGCCTACTTTGAATCTAAATGTTCGTAATCTTAATAGTTTCTTAACCAAAAAGTTTCGTATCAACAAAATAATTGTCCTTACTTAGATCTATATCTTTTATTGCGATATTCATAAATAAATTAAATTTACCTAATCCATCAATTTAAGTTTTTGGGTTGAGTGGTGGTTTATTCGTAAGAACATGACTGTGCACAATTAGAAGACATTTAGAGACTTGTTACACTTTTTAAGATTAAATCTAATGTAATAAGATATTATATTTATTGATATAATAGACAGAGTAGCCTATAGTATGGAAAATTTCCCCCACAAATGCACTTTGTTGTCATGAATTCCCTTATTTGCTCTCACTCCACCTTCTTATTAATTCTTTCTAGCTACATGTTGTTTTTGTTGTTGTCTCTTTGGCCTTATTCACTCAGCTTTTACTTCCCCTTGGAATCTGGAAACCATCTCATCTCCATTCAATTTATAAATCTGTCTCAGCTATAAAAATTGACCCAAATTCGTATGCCCATACTCATCTTTCAGCCTTTACATGACATTTTTAATGTTATTATATAGTTCAACATCCGAGTGCGTTTCTGAAACTCACGAGAAATCGTCCTTATACTCTACTTCCCCAACCCTACGTATTGTCTGTATACAATGACGTCAAACTAATGGTTTTACTTCCGACATTTCATTTCTCACAACCCTCTTGAATTTTTAAAATATAATACTTTACTCCATAAATATATTTATCCACAAAATAACAATCGTATCCTTTCAAGCACTTGCTACCGTGCCATTCTCCAACGGGATGTTTATTTTGCGTATACATCATTTTAGTGATGTTATTAATTTGTAAACGGAACAAAAAAAATTACCAACATGACATATCGTATGATATCTACTCTTTCTTTTAAAGTCAAAAGATCACATTTTCACATTCCTATTTTTTTTTAAGAACTCATACCCCTGATAGTTATCGTAAAAAAGAATGAAATAAATCTAAAATGGTATAGACCAAAATAAAATAGTCTAAAAATTTCAACTTTAAAAGTCAATAGACTTGGAAAGAGTTAGATGGATTTTTTTTATAATAATAAATGAACCATACTTAGGTGTCGAGCAATCCACTCATTCTTTTGCTAAGCAGCACATAAAAACGTGAGATGGGACAAACTAAAAAAAACGATCTTTATTTTTTCGAAAAAAGATATTTTATTATTACGGTCAGTAAAAAAGGATGAGTGCCCAACATTGGATTTAAAAGTGTGAGAAAAAAAGAGTAATAATAAAGAAAAATACTCGTGTCTTGGAGGTGGAGTGTAATCTTGCTCTTACCACCGTTAAGAGAGAGTGAAATGTGAAATACAAAACCAGAGATTTTTTTATAAAAATTAATCCGTCAAATTTCTAGGGGTTTGAGGACAAAATTTTCTTTAGGTTAACGAGTACGTATTTTTCATAATAAACAAAGAGATGATATGAAAAAGAAGGGAAAGAAAGATGGGAGGCCCACAGCAGCACACGAAAACCTATCAGTTTCTTCCTCTTTATTACATTTCTTGGATCCCTCTCCAATTTCACACCCTCTAAATATAACACTTTCTAATCTCTCTCTCTCTCTCTCTCTCAGAAACTCAATTTCAATGGCGCTCCTCACTTCCTCCAACCAGAAGAAACCCGCAAGCAATAAACGCAGAAAAAAGCCCCAAAACCAATCCTCATGGGACCAAATCAAGAACCTCCTAACCTGCAAACAGGTGCGTTCCTTAAACTTACCACTAATTAAATTCTCTTAATTATATGTTAAATTTTCCTATCTAGCTATTAACTTTATTATTCCTGAGCTCAGTTAGAAGTTCACGATCCGGCCAAACGGTCACCGGCCTACTCGAAGCTGGGCTCCTCTTGCAGCTCCATATGTAGTTTCAGAGACGTGGTCCATGCCAATGCCAGAGTCGTTCACAGAGCCGACAACTCACCGGAAACCAGCTCCGTCGGTCAGGAAACTAGGTTACTCACCCGAAAACCCGCCAACGGTTCCTCGTCTCGTTCTTTAACGCCGCCGCCGCCGCCGCCCAGAAACAAAAACGGCGCCTCGTCTGCCACCTCCTACTCTTCAAGAGGAATTCAATTCAGAAAGCTTTCTGGGTGTTACGAATGCCACACCATCGTTGACCCTACCAGGTATATTTTTTAACATATCATCTCCAAAGAATCTAAATAAATGATTAAATATACACTAGTTTTTTTTTCCTCCTTTATTTCTTCTGATAATTGTGATTCTCCCGTAGTTTAGAGGTATCATTGAGAATTTTTAGTATTAAGTTTATCAAAAAATTCGAACTTGAAACCTTTGTATGATCCATAAATTCCAAATCTTTATTAACTGATGTGCTTTTGGAGGTTAAATTATACCCTAATTTGTTGATTTAAAATTTCTTATTTAGTGCCAACGTAAATTTAACTTAGTTAATGGACACCGACCAATAGATCATGCCTTCGAATCCGAATCCTTCGTCCCACTTGCTGCACTGAAAAAGGAAAATTTTAATTTAATAATAATTTACCATTGTGTTATAATATAATTGAACTTCGGATGGAATTTTAGGTACCCAGTTCCAAGGAGTTCTATCTGTCCATGTCCCCAGTGCGGAGAGGTCTTCCCGAAGATTGAAAACTTAGAGCTTCATCAAGCCGTTCGTCATGCTGGTATTTTCTAAATTCTCATTTAGAATAATATTTAGATGCATAATTAATTACTAAACCAGTCCTGTTACTACTAAAATTTGACAATTATTTATTTACTTTTTAAAATTACTCTACCTATTTTTTATTTCATTCATCTTTTTTAACTATCAAATTTTTAATGGTGGTAGATAGAATGTAAGAGACACCTACTTATATCAAAGTATTATTCTTTTCTGAATTTCAATTTCCATCCTTGTACTCTTATTATCACCAGTGTCAAATGAAACAAAATATAGCAATAAAAGGAGGGGGCAAAATGGGAGAAGGAAACACTTCAATTTCTTGGTTTAGTTAAAACTTAAAAGTTGAATAGAAAATTGGATAAATCGCTTTCATGCGCTTCGCCTTTACTGATTCACCATTTCTCTCGAGGTTTCAATGCTCTTTATTAATGCGCAATTTACAGCTGGGTTTCCCGGGGGATGACGTGTCCTGTTTATATTGGTTGCGTGAATCTCTCACCTAGGGTAAAAACCTGCAGGACCGTTGACCCAACCGACACGTAGAGATGTCAAAATCAAATCCATTAATGTTGTGTTTGTTATTTGTCTTTTTTATTATTATTTTTTTTAGTATCGGAGTTGGGTCCTGACGATTCGGGTCGAAACATTGTGGAGATCATATTCAAATCAAGCTGGTTGAAAAAGGATAGTCCGATCTGTAAGATCGAACGGATATTAAAGGTCCACAACACCCAACGCACGATCCAACGGTTCGAGGACTGCCGCGATGCGGTGAAAACACGTGCGCTCGGCAGCACCAGAAAGAACCCGCGATGTGCGGCCGACGGTAACGAGTTGTTGCGGTTCCAGTGCAGCACGTTGTGGTGCGACCTCGGCTCACGTGGCTCCACCGGCTTGTGCGGCTCCATCCCCGGCTGCGGTGTCTGCAGCGTCATCCGCCACGGCTTCCAAGGCGCCGCCGTACCCGTACGGACCACGGCAAGTAGCGGTAGGGCCCACGACTCCTTCGATTGCAGTGACGGGCGCCGGCGGGCGATGCTCGTGTGCCGTGTCATCGCCGGAAGGGTCAAGCGCATCGCTGACGACACGGCGGCCGGAGCGGCGGAGGATGAGAATATGGCGGCGGCCTCCTACGACTCCGTGTCACGCCACTCCGGTATCTACTCGAATCTCGAGGAGTTGGTTATTTTCAATCCAAGGGCTATCCTTCCTTGTTTCGTCGTGATCTACGAAGCCCTCCAAAGCTAATTAACGACGTCGTTTAAGCCATCTTTTTTTCCCCTTCTCTAATTTCATTCCGTTTAGTTTGGTGTTATTTCAATTCCGTCTATATTGTTTAGAAAAAGTTTTAATTTAGTCCCTTAAACACTAAAAGACCCTAATTAATTAAATGATGTAAGGGACTAAATTAAAACTTTCAAGCAATAGAGATTAAGTTGAAAAACACGACTAAATTAAACATTTAGCAAGAATTTAACGGTGTGTTCTGTTGGGTAGGTAATTAACCTTACGTTTGTATAGCTTTTGATACTGTGTATTATTTTAAATTGTGGGTCTTAATTAGCATAAACAAATTTAGAGGTCGATAACCTGTTTTAAAACGACTGAAGCAAATTGTACGTATGTGGAATTTGTCTTTCGGCGCTATCATTTTTTACTTTTGATTTTTGATTTTTGGTGGAGAATGATTGGTTTTATTTATTTTTACGGGTAAGTTATGATGGAACTGGAAAGCAGAGGAGAAAAAATGATGAGGGTCCACGTGACAGATTCTTGGCTTTGGAAACATTTCAAGGAAGAAGGTGGTGCCATCAGCCATGGTCTTTGCTTGCTTTTTTGACCTCTCCATCCTTCTTTCATTTTTGCATACAAATACAATTCTCTCCACATGCATGCGCATCATATCATATATAATTATGAAGCATATGTTGAATTATTGAACATTGGAAAATGATTTTATATGACATCCATTATTTGTTAATTTGAATTATATGCATGCCCCACTTTTTGTATTTTGGCTTGATACACCATCCATTTAATGAAGATTTTTGTTTGTACCGCTTAAAAGATCATGATGGTATATTTTGATTTCGTAAGTGAAACAGAAATTGAAGTTTTCACTTCTAATAGCTCTATTTAATACCAATTAGTTAATTTGGATAACAAACCATATCAAGGTGTGGGAAAAAAGTCCATATTGATTAGAAGAAAGAGTGATCTAACAGGTTATGTCCAAAACAGGCAATACTAAGATATTTCTCTAATTAATATTAAATCTCATCCGTGTATAACCTCTTCATCCACAAAAAGACAAGAGGGCCACTAGATGAGAATGATGAGATATGCATGAATCTTATTTTGATTGTCCATTCCATTATTGGCCCAGTAAATGTAAACTTAGGGAAGATAAACCTCCAAGCAAGGTATTAAAATTTTCTTTTTCTTTTTATTTTTTTTCCAAAAGAGACAAAATAAATGTGTCAGATTCAGAAATATCTCTATATCTTTAAGTAAGAGTGTACCTGAGATTTAAGCTAAGTTCTATTGATCTCTTCTGAAATTCCAATTTTTACCGTCTGGTTTCTGACGTGTATAACTATAAGTATAGAAGGTTGAAACAAAAAAAATAGTTTTTTTTTTTTATTTTTTTTATTTTTTTGTACCAAGATTTTATTCTCTTTTGCTTTTTCTCTTCAAATTTTTCGGCTTATTCTCTTCTTCTATCCACTACACCTTTTTCTTTATTTACGTTTGCAGTTTTATTTCAAGAACACAATATCTTAAACGTGTAAAATTCACATGACCTAAAGTTACAATAATCTAAACGCAAAGCTTATGAGAACATAACTGTAAGTGAATAGTATAATATAATTCTATAAAAAGAAAAAAAAGCGGAGTGAACAAGGAGACAATTGTTTTAGATTCAAATAATAATCCAAAAAGATTAAATTTTAGAGAAATTTCAGTAGGTAGTAAAATCTTTTATGTATTTTAAAATAGTTTTTAAAAATTTTCAAATATAGCACAAATTTTTACTTATATCAGATATTCATATCAGTAATATATCTTGCACAAATACTCATATCAGTAGTATATCAAATATATATCACATATATATTGCAAGTATATCAGACACTCTAGAATATTGAATGTATATCAGATACATATATCAAATGTAATATGTTTGTATATCATTTTGGTAAAATTGTCATTTTAAAATTGGACATTTATTTTTTTGTAAAGTGCTATATTTGAAAAGTTAAATGTGGTTACTATTTTGACAATTATTTTTGCCATATTTGCAACTGTCGAATCCCATTATCTTCCCTCCCGGGCTATTACTTGAGTTTACCGTTAATTCCTCCCAGGTAGCTAACAACAAACTCGATTCAGCACTAAAAGAGGAAAATCAATAACATACATATTGACTCAAATTCGTTCCAAATACGACTTATGAGGTAGGACACGGAATTATGATCATAATTAAATTCGATATTAATTAACAGTACTATTTTCAAATAGATGCTTCCAAGGGAAGTATCCACTAATAAATATTATTTAATTTTGTGTCGCATCTGTTTTCTGAGGGAGACTTCAAAGGTGTGAATTCAATGTAAGTTTTAAATTTCCTTAATTTTGTATAAAAAATAATTCTTTAATTTTATTTTCATGGAAACATCCCTTAAAAAAACAAAAAACAACAAATAAAAAAGCATCCAAATTTCGGAAACATCCCTTCATTCAAATTCTAACAATTTCATATGACATGCCTCCTTGTCCAGGAGCATGAGATAAATTTGGAATTTTCGATGTTTTCTATGAAAGCTACATATTCATATAATCAAAGATACCCATTCATATAATCAAAGAATCAAATATTGATATCTCTTTTTCTAGATTGTAGGCACAAATATTTTCTCCCCATAGTAAAAAATTAAAATATCGCTAAAAGTAATATTTCAGAAAATCAACTTAAATGTAGATCTCAAAATATAATTAGACTAATGACATAAATTAGTAACATAAATTAGCGTCGCACATATCCAATCCTAGCTAGCTCTTCTACTCAATATGTGGGCTTGGGCTTTTCCGGCCCATGTACCGTAGATTGTCTCTCATTAATGACCTAACATAACTAAAAAGCATAATACTAAATGAATTTGGAATGATAATGAAAATCTGATATATGAGATTTTGCTACTTATTTTTAATTTCATATTTTATTATTTTTGTAATATTTTTGAAATTATTTTTGTAAGTTAGAATAATGAATTGCTATTATATATTAATATGATACATTATTTTTATTAAATTATTTTGTAATTCATTCTTTAATATATCTTGGATCTAATTTGTTACATATTTCACCAGCAGATCGCATAAAAAATTATGGTAAGGTTGTGATGTCATTATTATGGAATTGCTTTGTAACAAGAAACAAAGTACAAGACATAATTATAGCGTCTTGCAGAAATCATTGTATCAAGTCCTTCCACCCATTAACTAATCCTTATCTTATAATTTGTCATTTTACAAAAAGGGGTATTTCAGTGCACAATTATTGGTTAAAAATCAGCCTCAATTATAGGGCATTTCAGTCCATTTTGGACCACTTTGACCGTCCTCTAATCCGGGTTTTTTATTTTATTCTATTTTGTTTTAAGTTCAACCAACGAAAATTCGAACTTTTCTCAAGGTTCCACCATTTAATTATCGAAGATTATGCTTAAACCAATTAAACAATGTTCCGATTGTAATTATTTACTTAATTTTCCCATTCTTTCTTAGTTTTATCAAAATATGTTTCTCATATGTTTTAATTTAGTTGCTAGTATCAATTTGGGCTCCACAAAATGTTTTGAACATCGAAGCATTGCACCCTAAAGCTGCCTCCTTAACCATTGTTTTTGTCAAAATTGATAAACGGGCCATAAACTCATCATTCTTCACATCTTTTGCCTATCAAAACTCCCAATATATTCTGCTCATTATTTAAATTATCGAGGATGCAAACATAAGTTTCATGTTAATTGGAAGAGAAGGAATTATGATATATAATAAAGAGCAACGTCTCCGTTTGATCAAGAAAATGACCAAGTTCGCGAATCTTGACTCGATGAGTTGGAAAATTGGCGAGCAAGAACCTGTAAAATAGAAGACATTCCGATACTCAAGTCAGTAGATAGTTGAGCTATATTCGAGAGAGAATGCAGTATTCGCATACCTAGAATAGAAATGGATGATCTCTATTTATAGGCAGGATCTCCGACAGAGCTCTAACGACTCTTTTAAACTGATAAATGCAGCATGCTATCGTGGAATGCATCACAGAGTGAGATTGAACGGAACATCTTTAGGTCGGTTCGACCAAAGAACGGGAACAATGACCAGATGAAGACAAAGTCGGTTCGATCGTTTACAGTGTCAGCTCGATGGTAAATATGAAGACCAAAGTAACGAACCTTGGCCATATGAATTCAATGCATTGAATTCATGTAACTCTCATCATATCAAGACTTGCCACATGTAACTCTTATCATATCAAGACTTGTCAGGTGAGAATTCACCTCCAACAATCTCTATAAAGTTAAAGTAAAAGTACATTCATGTAGCACGAATCTAAAATAGACAGATATCATGACATCATACAATTATGAAAGTTAAGTATTTGTCTTAATAATTTTTTTAATATAAAATAAGTGTATATTAAGACTGAGAAATTGATCGTACACTTAATATAAATTAAACTTGTGAACCAGACGCTTTGTTATTCAATTTTATTCGGTTGCCACGTTGGAATGCTTCATTGAATCAAACCCATAACAACTTTCGTTCCACATTCTCAAATACCATAATTAATAAGAAAAATATCTCTTTTTAAAACTCGTTTTTGGTTAGCTAGCCAGGGCTACATGAATTCGTTTTAAAGGGAAATGATTTGAGCACATGGAGAGTTGGGACATAGCATCTCCTTTTTCACTCTTGATTATGCTCTGCAAATCTTGGCTCATAGAAATTGCCTATTCCCATGCTTAGAAAAACTCAAACCCAACCCTTCTGAACCAAACATATTTCTCAAATATATATATAGAAATCACCAAACGACACCCATTATTAGCATTCCATTTCCCGGGGAGAACACCAATATGCAAAGGCCTAAAACCGAAGCCCTTGCCGCTGCTTCTCATTCCAAATCTCTCAACTTCTCCTCCATGAAGCTCTTCCATCGAATCCGTAAGATACTGATGCGGCTGGTGTTCTCTTTTCCATCACGAGTGTCGCCGAGACGAAAAACGAGCTACGACAAGTCGTTTGAGCCACCGAAAACGTCATGTAGCTCGTATTACTCTTCCCACTCCCATTACGACGAAGCCATTGCCGATTGCATCGAGTTCTTCAACAAGTCGTCACAAGATGAGGTTTTGGAGGCTCAAAACCTCCATGTTTTAGTATGATATTGAGAATGCGAATAATGTCCCACGTATCATACCATTTGTTAAAAATGGGGAGAGATTTATGTTGTCCTTCAAAAATTTGGTTTTCGTTTGCCATTCATTTTTGTGAGTTTTTTGTATTCACATGTACCTTTACTACTTGTGCCCTTTCATGTGTTCTTTTATTCTTGGTGCTTCACATTTTATTCTCTAATTTTTTTTCCAGCATTAGTAATTTTCAGTACTACAAATTTGACCGACGTGTGCCATTTTTCTTTATTAGTTGATTCTGGTGATAAAAGTTCAAAGAAATGTTCGTTTTTTCTTTTTGAAAAATACATATATTGATAGCTACAAAACGTCGACAAACATTTATACGATAGTTACCATCAACTTTTATATACTTTTGTTGACGATAAGAAAAGAAAGAATTGGTGGTCGACATGGTTAAGAAGCTTGATGGAAAAGGTATTGTTAGTTGTTACTACTCCTCTCCATGCTTTACCATTCTTATTTATGACACAAGACAAAGAAACATTTCTGGAAAAGAATGCTACAGAAAACCTAAATTGCTTTTTAGCTTTCTTAGTCAGAGAAGCAAATTACATAAATATCCTTGTAGTTTTTGGTGAGTACTGAGAGGGGAGTAAAATCCACAAAAAAAAAAAAAAGCAATTGAAAAAGAAACCAAACATCAGAACTATTATTATAATCAGAAGAGTTAGAGCCAAGCCACACACAGTCGAAGAAAACCATCTGGTTAGTCCATACAGTTACATTTTACATTATCTAAAATAACTTGTTTTTTAAAATAGCTTCTCAAGGATATTTACTACCCAACAAATAATGAATAAACCAAATAGGATAGAGCCTTGAACTAAATTGAAAAGTTCTCCTCAATTGCTTTGGAAGCTAAAAATCATATACTTTTATGTAGTAGTATTTGCTTTTCTAATGTTACAAATGTCTTTTCACTTCACCTCAAGGACATTGAGATGAGATGCAGGGCAAGCACTTCACATTACCACACATTATGCCAGAAAAATTTCAAGTAATCAGTACATAATTCTCTCATGAAAAACGAGGTTGAGGCATGCTGTGGAATTGAGAGTGCCCATCTAACAGCAATTAAACTATTTGATGACATCATAAATCGGATGAAGGAGACATATTGAAGGAGAAAATGCAGTTCCTGAATAGTGTAGTTGATGGTTAAAAAACGTCACCAAATACAAAAAGTTGACGGTTTTGGACCATCAACTAAAATGAAGAAGTTGACATTTTGATAACGTTGACACCGTCATATTTGACAGCTAAAAAATGTCAATTTTCGTTATTGTTAACAGTTTTTTTAGTAAAATAATTCGAACTCACGACCTTTTTGGTGTGTCAGTTGAACTATCTCAAATTGGTTGATTGTTGAGAGTTTCTGGTCATCAACAGCCAAATTAATAGCTGTGTTGAAAGATTTATGAGATAAAAAAGTTAAAAAAAATATCATATACTACAAATTATATGCATGGACTTTATTATCACATGACCATATCTCTTCATAATTAAACCTACAAATTTTGGCCTCAAACTTCACTGTTTGAAAATTTTCGCTTATTTTCTCAAGGGATCACATAAATCTAATCGGTGGGTGTGTTTTAGTTTCCTTTTTTCTTGGAAAAAATGGCTGAAATGATAGGGATCAATGTCTTCTTGATCCTATTCTTCTCCCTTCTAAGAGAAGAGAGCCTCTCCAATTTCTCGACTCCGGCGGGTGGCGGAACGGCGACCTGAGCGACGGCGGCGGGTGGGTTGGCAAAAGTGACGTAGCGTTTCTTTTGGAACTCCATTGAATCGGAGTGATCTACAAGTTTGACATCTTCGATTTGGGATTCTCGTTCTTCCTTGAGAAGCTGCAGCTCTTTCTTTGTGTTCTCGAGCTCTTCTTGGAGAGAGGAGAGGCAATGAGCCATCACCATGCTTTCTTCTTTGGCCTTTTCAAGGCTTTGCTTTGTTTCTTCTAACTCAGCTGCTACGTTCCCCAGCTTCAGCTCCCCATTCTTCATTTCAGCTTTAAGCTCTCCCCTATGCATCTGTTCATAAAAAAAAATCCAACCTTTTTCATCAAATTCAATGCTTCTTTCCCCAAATCTTCTTTTATTATCCATTTAACAACTACCCATTTCAGTTCTCTTTCCTCTAACCCGTTGATGGCCTTTAAAAAGTTATGTTTAAAAGATATCTGAAGTACTACTTACAAATTTATGTCATAACTACAACGTGATGGTGGATTGATTTTTGACAAGTTCATATTTTTAAAATTGAAAATTTAAATGTACATTGGATTATTTTTAGAGGATAAGGACCAAATAGAAAAAAACCCTCGGTGATTTCTTAAAACTTTTTAATGTATAAGGACTAAATAGACAATATGACGAATGTTCCAAGCATCGAAGTTTTAATTTAGAACCTTTTATTATTATTATTTTGTGTAATCTTGTGTATACAGTAACATTCTACATGGTGATTCACTTAGGATATGATCTTTTACTTCAACCCAAAGCAAGAAAATACAACTAGATTCCAAAGTACAGCTTTTACTAAAGTGAGCAAATTATATCAATATTTCTCCTACTACCTATGATAGATAGTTCCATATTCCATCAACAAATTTGGATAAGTAAGGAATTTTCGGGCAATTCCCTTGTTCTCTCACATATCCACCACAGAATAATATAATATGTACTTTAGTTTTAACTTTGATGCTTTTACCATATCAACATGATCTACCAATTCAGGAGAAAAAAGTTTTTAGCTTTTACAATCGAGCCAGAGACTTAATTTCCCTATCACTTCCAAAAATTCCAAAAAATGCAGACAAAAAATATGGACACTTAGGTTGTAATCTGTTTTCTAATTTAGGCGATAAGAAAAGGTACAACGAGAAGACACCTGCTTAATCTTGTTGGTATATAGTTCTCCGGCCAAAACCTTGTCGCCGAACAACGTAACGGCTTCTTTGACTGATCGGAATGGCTTTCTGGTGTCGATCTCTGCCCTTTTAGCCCTCACAGCTCCACCTCCATTTTCCATGTTAAATGGAAACAAAGAAAAAACAACCCAATTAAAAACTTTGGTTTCCCTGTCAAGAAATTGAAGGATGAGGTTTCTGTTCCAACTTCCAAAGAGAGAAAAAAACAGCGAGAGGAGTGAATTGGGTAATGGAGGAATTCAGAAGACACAAACAAGAAATGTGGGAAAGAAAGAGAAGTGTAAATGGTGGCAATATTGGCCAATATCAAGTACCAAAGCTTCGTTTCTTGGCTTCCACGTTAATGGAATTCTGTTATATTTTGAGGCAAAAGAGAGTGACAGTTGAACAGTTAGCCAACTCAAGCATATGTATATATTCTTTATTTATTTGTGTATACGAAAATTGACTGATTTGAATACTAAAAACTTATGCTTGTCAATGAAGTCAGAGGGGGGTCTATTTTGTTCCCTTTTTAACTTAGTAAGCTACCTTTGTAGTTACTTTAATGAACATATCCTTGACAGACTCATTAAGCTTGTAATCTTATCCCTCATACACATTTGGGCTTCCTTCTCGACTAGAATCTCTTGCTTTTTTATCTTTTGAAAAAAGAAGAAGAAGAAAACCATTGAGTATTAATTTGTGACCATGAAAAGTTTGTCAAGGTCCCAACGAAGTTGGAAAAGACACATTCAATTCTTTTCAGGAGCAGATCAATAGTGTCGCTTCTAGGTAAATGTCTTGTTCTTGTACCGTATCTCCTTTTATTGATAAAGAGTCATTTAGGAGTCTTGATCCAAACAATTTTCCTCACATGGGTAGAATTTCCATTCAACCAAAGGATGTTTTTTATCAACTTCAAGGTGGTAGGTTAGAAATTCCTCTTGTTTTTTAAAAATTATAAGACTCAAAATCCAATTTTTCACACCTATCAAGTTGAATGAAAACAATTTTTATTAATTTAAGAATATTAATATAGTAAACTAATCCCTAATCTAAAATGTTTGAGAGGGTAAATATTACAACTTTATAAATTATTTTTTAATGAACTAATTTTCAAAAAGAACCTAGCTTAAGATATTTCTACCCATTATTGTGATTGCAATTGGCAACAAACAATTGAGCAATTGAGAGGTGTTGTCGCAAGTGGATCATAAAACACCTGAAGATTGAAAATACGCCCCTCCCACTGTTCTGTCCGTCCTGTTTTCATTTCTATAGATTTGTCCTTCCAAAAAAAAAAGACACCCAAACCCCTGTTTGGGAATTAGGATCTGTAATCAAAGATCTGATTTTTTTTCACATTAAAATTAACTGTTTCAACTACCCCACATCAAAAGTTGAAGAAAAGACCTTGTTTGTTGTTGCAACTGTATCAACCCCAAATCCCTTCCTTTTCATTTCTCTGTTTTTGATCCATCTCTTTTCCGGTTGCCAAAAATGTCGGTCGCGGCCGTTGGATCTTTCTCTACGGCAACACCTCCCACTTTGAGGGGCCGGCCTCGCTTCACCATGGCCGTCCGATCCAAATTGGTCTCTGTTTCTCCAATTTTGACCAAGTTTCAGAAGGACTGCGACACTCCTCTGCCGGTTTTGCGCCACGTGGCCGATGCCATGGCCGATGACATGCGGGCCGGGCTCTCCGTCGACGGCGGCGGCGATCTCAAAATGATTCTCAGCTACGTCGACGCTCTCCCTAGTGGGTATGTTTCAAAGTTCAAAGCTTCGCTTAAACTGCGTCGTTTTGTTCTCTCTGCTTCTTATGTCACTGATTGTGAATTTGTGAAAGGAACGAGAAAGGGCTGTTTTATGCAGTGGATCTCGGTGGCACCAATTTTCGAGTGCTGAGAGTGCAATTGGGTGGCAGAGAACAGCGTGTTATTGCCACTGAATTCGAGCAACTCCCAATCCCTCAACAGCTCATGTCTTCCACATCTCAGGTCCACTGCTTCTTCAACTCTTGTTCTTCTTCCATTGAACTCAAAAGTCTAAGTTGATAGATTATGATCACTCGTAGCTTAGAAATTAGCACGACTCCTAAAAAGTGACTACCATTTAACCCGCAAGTCTTTGAACTTTCACTCTTTGGGTTTTTGAACATGTTTAGGAACCTATTAACATTCTATTAAACTCTAATGTTGAAAGTTTAGGAATTTATGTACATAGCTTGAAATCCAACCTCTGTTAACTCATGAACTTCCCTGCTGTTTGAAGGAGCTCTTCGATTTCATTGCTTCTAGTCTGGAAAAATTTGTAGAGAAAGAAGGCGAAAGATTCCACCTCTCCCCTGGAAAAAAGAGAGAGATTGGATTCACATTCTCATTCCCAGTGAACCAAACTTCCATTAATTCTGGCATACTAATCAAATGGACTAAAGGTTTTGCAGTTTCTGGAGTGGTATCATTTTCCCCATTGTTTCACTTAAGGGAAAGATTTTAGTTAGCCAATGTCAAAATGACCTTGCCACTTACTGTTTGAAACTTATTAACAGGCTGGGAAAGACGTGGTTGCTTGTCTAAACCAAGCCATGGAAAGGCGAGGAATGGATATGCACGTTTCGGCTCTCGTATGTTCTCCCACCTATAACCTGCCTTGGAAAATGTGTTCTACTTAGATGCATTCTTGATTCAGTAACCGAAAACAGGTTAACGACGCTGTTGGAACCTTGGCTGGAGCTCGATTCTACGATGACGATGTTGTGGCTGCTGTGATTTTAGGTACTGGAACCAATGCCTGCTATATAGAACGAATGGATGCTATTCCCAAGCTGCAAGGCCAGGCATCTTCTTCAGGGAAAACAGTATGTGCTATAAACCAATGCCTCTGCTCCTCTGGTTTCGTAAATTGGTTCATTATCCGCAACTTAATATCGTTCTTTTGTCGTCAAAAACTCTTTTGTTTCAGATTATCAGCACCGAGTGGGGAGCGTATTCAAAAGGTCTTCCTCTGACTGTTTTTGATAGAGAGATGGATGCTGCCAGTATCAATCCCGGTGAGCAGGTGAACCGTAGTTTAGTAGTGTCGATGCAGGTTATCGATATGGTGTGTTGTAATGCTGAGTCTAGTTTGAGTGTAATATGTCAATGTACGTTATTGATGGATAGATCTTTGAGAAGACAATAGCTGGAATGTATCTTGGCGAAATTGCACGTCGAGTTCTTTTGGCAATGGCTGAATTCGCCCCTCTTTTCGGCCAATCCATCCCCAAAAACTTGTCGACGCCTTTCATCCTCAGGTATTGTCTGATGATCCAAACTTCTCAAACATTTCTCATCCAATATCTGCAGCTGATCCCTCCTTATATGTAATACTTTTATGCAGCACACCTGATCTATGTGCTATTCATCAAGATGTCTCCAATGACCTTCAAGTTGTTGGATCAATCTTGCACCATGTTTTCGGGGTAATTGTTGTCTTTTTTCGTGTCAAATGTATGCATGACAGTTTAGAATTTTGAGATGATCTCATATGCAAATAACACTTAACAATGCACAAAAGAACATAGAGGCTAGTAATGATCAGATATTGTTCATGAGTTTCCCAAATTTGATTGGGGCAATGCAATCAGGTCGAGTCGGATTTAAGCGTGAGGAAAATTGCGGTCGAGGTATGTGACACGATTGCAAAGCGAGGCGGGCGATTGGCAGGGGCGGGAATCGTAGGAGTTCTGCAGAAGATTGAAAATTTTGAAGATCTTAGGCTTGGGAAGAGGAGAGTAGTTGCAATGGATGGAGGATTGTATGAGAACTATCCACAGTACAGAAGTTACCTTAAAGAAGCAGTCATAGAACTTTTGGGAACAGAGTTGGGTAAAAATGTGGCCATTGAACATACCAAGGATGGGTCTGGCATTGGGGCTGCTCTTTTGGCTGCTTCAAACTCTATTTATGCAACATGATTCATAGAAAGGAAACAACAGTTATAATTTTTTTTCTAAATTTTGATCTATTGGTTTGATTCTATATTGCCAAATATGTAGAAATTATGTAGAAAAGTATAGTTTGAATATTGAATTTGATTTTGAACTCAAATCCTAATGGTGTTTGTGATTAAGAGGTACACTTTTTGCACATTTTTAAATGTATGGTAGCGTATCGATGACTCAATAATATTAATTGTTATCTACTTTAAATTATTTGTATAACTCTTTATTTATTTACTCCATATATATAAAAAGGTTATAGTTTTCTTAAAAATATATATATAGTTATAGGAAGAAATTATCTTATTCATTTTGCACCCTTCTTTTCCCTTAACTTTATTTAATTGGTTTACTTTAAAATTTTATATATATTTTTAATATTTTTTTTTCATCTTTTAGTGACTTTAAAACCAATATGAGTTTAGCTCATTGGCAATTGGCACCAGCCTCTAACTAATTACTCAACTTAGCTTAGCTTATGAGTTCGAATTCCTCTATTGTAATAAAAAAAAATATTTGAAATGATACTATAAAACATGACTTTAATATTTTCATTTAACATTTTTTTACATAGGTCTATTTTATTTTTTGTTTTTTCAAAATAGAAAGATGATTATTTTTTCCTTGGGGCTAAAATAAAGCTTTTTTCTAAGTCACTCTAAAATAGAGCATTTAAATATGGTATATCATGAATAATTGAAAAGTCTTTTTAATTTTTCAATCAAGGCAAAAGAATATGTTGCTAAATAAATTTATTTTGAAAATAAAATTCAAAACCAAAATAGTTATAAAGGATATTTAATTTTTTATTTCTAAAAATTCTTTTACTTTTTTTTAATTTTTTAATTATCATTCATATAAAAGTGGTTATTTATATATTTTTTTTAGTACATCGGGAGGAGATTTCGAACTCGAACTCGTAGTTCAACTAACTGAGTTATATTCAAGATCGCAAAAATACTTATTTATCTTTCAAACATTTTTTTCCTTGTTTCGAATAAAATTGAAAGTGACTTATTCAAAATGTTTGGGATTATGGAAAATAATAAAAATATATAACGAAATTAGAATTTTTAAAAGTAATTTCAAAACCGCATTTCCAACTTTGTGCGCTGAATTCGGCCTCCGAAAATCAATTCGAGCTCGTTTCGTGGATCTTCATTCGCCGTCTTCAAGAATGGTCTGTTGAATTTCACGTTTTAATGATCTTTCAGGTGGTCTCGGATGTAAGAATCTGACATTGATGTTTGATTTCGGCAGATCCGGTTCATACTTTTGCAAAACAGGCAGGGCAAGACTCGTCTGGCTAAGTACTATGTTCCTCTTGAGGAATCCGAGAAGCACAAGGTCGAATACGAGGTATTTTTATTTTCTCTTGAATTTTATTTCTTAATTCTCTGATTCTAACTTCCTCTTTCCAGGCTCAGTTCTAGGTCTTTTCTTTTGATTGTTTTCTAGGTTCACCGATTGGTGGTGAATAGAGATCCCAAGTTCACAAATTTCGTTGAGGTGAGGACCTTTTGTTCTGATTCCGTAGCTTTATGTATTGAAATTTTAATCTTATGCTGTTTCGTTCTAATATTTGTTCAAATTCGAAGCTTCATTCTAATACTTTTGTCGAAGTGGAACGAAATACCATCCTTTAACCAAGTTCTCTGCTGAATGGTTTCTTCCATTTTATTTCATTTTTTATTAAATTGAGCTGGTGGACTATATTACCTATCGGCTAATTGCATTTTAATATCTGAATGTTTCCTATAGAAGTCTCTTTCAAAGAGGGTGATGGTTATGAGCTAAAGAAATGTTTACCATTTTCTGGTTTATATAGACCTCGTTATAGGTTTACTTGTGTTGTGAGAGTTGTCCTGGATTTATTTCATTTCGGTTGACATTTTTCAGTTCTTTTCGGGTATGAGTCTTAAGATTTGTTTACTTATTTTAGTGTGTCGCGTAATGTGTTCATTTGGTTTTATTAAAGCTCTAGCTTATTGCAACCTCAACCCTTTTCGCAGTTCCGAACACATAAGGTAATCTACAGACGATATGCCGGGTTATTTTTCTCTCTTTGTGTGGACATAACCGACAATGAGTTGGCATATCTCGAGTGTATTCATTTGTTTGTGGAGATTTTGGATCACTTCTTCAGCAATGTTTGTGAGCTCGATTTGGTTTTTAACTTTCACAAGGTTTGTTGATCTTAATTTGCCCTCTTCTTTATTCTTGCTTCCATTCTAACGTGTAATGAAGATTATGGTATCTTTGTCTTTCTGTTGTACTTCTGAATCAATTAGCTGGACTGGTTTTGGTACATTTCTTAATTGAATAACATTGTTTCCTCCCCACTACCCGGTGAATTAAAATACTGTCATGGCATTGTGGTCTCAATCAGTAGATACCAGGGGTTAAATTCCTTATGCTTTTTCTCAATTCTTTAAGTTGGTATCAATATCTTAGGTCAGTCAGTTAGGCAGCAGTTGCATATATATTTCTTTTTACCTTCAGTTTCTGGGTTGAAAATGTAAACATTTATCATCTGATGATTGTGTTTGCTTGGATGCGTTTGAGGAATTTCAGAAGACAGTTGAGATTTGTTAGTGTTGTAACTGTAGTGTTAAATCTGCTGACTGCTACCATACCGATCCACATTTTTGTGCTGAATCTGATATAGGTTTATCTGATACTTGACGAATTCATTCTTGCTGGAGAGCTCCAAGAAACAAGCAAAAAGGTAAAGTGTTGCCTGTTTATTTTTAGTTGCTCTGATTTTTCTCATTACCTGACTGTCAAAAAACCTGTCAACACAATCTTGTATCTTCCTAGAATAGTAGTGGTTTTCTATGCCTAGCCATAAAACCATATTATGTGCTCTAGTATTAGTTTCCGTAGAATCTTATGTTTTTAGTAGTTGATTTATATGGATTTCGCTAAAATGGTAGTATTTGGTCTAACATTTTAATTACTTTTTGTCCGTTTTCAGGCGATTATTGAAAGAATGGGGGAGCTGGAAAAGCTGGAGTGAAGATAGTGCATGTTAGAGAGCTAAGATTGCAATTTATTTTCCATGACAGAATTTATTATATTGCTGATTTCAGTTTGATTTGTTTTCCCATAGTATATTTGTCTGTATGGTATTGTTGTGATAAATAGAACAAAGAAGAAAAAGATCGAACAGAATTGAGTCCCCTGCATCACTCTTGCATAGTTTTTGAACATTTTCAGAACATCAACCTTCTATAAATAGTGAAATCCACAGAGAATTCATTCTTGTTGATATACTTCTAGACTCAAAAGTTGTTATCTCAATAATTTATTACATTCAGAAAAGGACCAACTTGATAGTAACATCTTTATTTCGGATATCTGTGATGTGAAATGTAACATAATCATCATAGAACCAGCGACAGTGGCTAGGGACACTTGTGCCTGCCACCGTGTGTGGTCATATTGGCATAGCAGGGACAAACGTCGTAGTTGCCCGAAGTACCCGGTGGAACACATTGACAGCGAGCGCAGCAGGTTCCACATGCCCTCTTACACATCTTCTGCCTCGACGATAATTGGCACCGTGCATCACAAGCCACACCACAATCTGCAAGAGAGACTAGGACTTTGGTAAGTAAGCAACAAGAATTAACGCAACAACATGGGTGCAAGTGTTCGAAGCTAGGTCATTTTTACCTATATCATGAGGAAGAGGGTTATTGACCCGAGTAGTGATAACCTGAAGACCGACAATAGCACATATCGACAAGGTTCAGAGAAGTATCAGAAGCAAATAAAGAGCAAATGGAAGACATTGTTTACCATTTGGCCTGATTCCACAAGGAGAATGGCAAAAGAAATGAGAAGCATAGCAAACACAAGAGCTCTAGTAACTGCCATGGCTGAAAACTGGATGGTGTTTCGTATGGAGGGGTTGTCCGAGTTTATAGAGGGCGAATTAAGGAAGAGAATTAATAAAGTGAAGAAATCGAGGAAGTTTGGTAAATCTAGGATGTTCCGTGACTGGTTGTGGTAGGTGTGGTAAAGAAGTTGCTTTGAGTAGTAGGCATGAAGGCGTGTGCGTGAATTACATTGCAACTCTTCTCATCACGCAGCTTTTAAGAATTTTTAGGTTTCATATCTCTTATCTTCACCGTCACGAGGGAGTTAAACTTTTTCAATTTTTTTGAAATTATAGTGCCGTATGGAAGGATTAAGATTTCTGAAAATATGTCTTAATCAATCGAATTATGCTCAAGTCGATAAAAATATGCACTTTGTGGACCAGTAAATTTAAGCTTTATCTTCTGCTCTCATACAAGCGAGAGAGGTTGTTAGTACCGTGATATATAAAACTTTCTGTTGTCTAGCATACTGTAATCTAACTCCTAATCTCGTGCATATATCTTAAATCTTCTCCAATCTCCTTGCTTTCTCCCAATCAAAATTCACTGACAACGTAACTAACATATGAAAGTTTATTGGTTTTGAGTACATAAATCAGAGAAGTGAATGAGTTTTAATTATCAAATCCGTGAACTATACTTTATTTGTTCCACAATTTTCTCCTCTTTTTCAATAGTTAAGATTCAGTTATATATGTCCCTTTCCAAGCTACGTAAACGAACCAAAGCTGGAAAATGATCTGTCCAACTTTACAGTACAAAGCTGCAATATTTGTCAAAACTAGAACATGAGATGCCAAATTTAATATGGTCGGTTCAAAAGCCTTTGTTATCCCTTCCATTAATTCTTTCTATATATTGCACAGAATCAAAAAAATTGACCCACTTCTTCGAAATCCAAGTAACGTACAGAATCTAATGCACAAGAGAGACGAATGATAAATAAAAGACGTCCAAGTTGTAGACTTGATAATTCATATCTCGCGCTATTACATATTCACACAAGAAGAATATAATCTGGATTTCCCAGATTAAATAACATATTTCTTATTTCAAACACTTATGAAACTCGGAATTATTAATTATTATTCACTGAATATGATGCGGGTGGCTGAGATTTTGCATGCAGGAAACATAATTTAGGGACACTTTGGGCGGCCGCCGCGAGTGGTGATGTGGGCGTAGCAAGGGCAGGCGTCATAGCCGCCGGAAGTTCCCGGCGGCACGCAGCTGCAACGTGCACAGCACGTGCCGCATGCCCTCTTGCACAGGTTCGGCCTCGACGATAACTTGCACCTCATCGCACACGCTCCCCCGCAATCTAAGCACACACAAAATATATTTAAATTTTTAGCTCAATTTTAAAAACAAAAACAAAATTTTGAAAACTATATATATACTTTTTAAAAATTTCGATCTAAATTATATAAAAAAAAAATTGGTTAACACATTTATTTTTCTTTTCTTGAGAAATAAGAAGTTAGAAAAACGTTACAAATCCTTCTATTTTACCAATATTTTGAATCTTAGTAGGATCAGCTGTTGTCCCGTTCACCTGCATTCGACAAAACGAAACCCATTTAACATTTTGGTGAGCACAAGAAGAGAATCAAAGTTCAACAGATATTGTTGAGGATTGAAGTTTGATGAAAGATTACCTTTTCATGAGCTCCAACGAAACAAAGAACGAGAAGGGACATGAAAACACAAGTAATTAGAGGTTTAGAAAGTACTGAATTGGCCATCGAAGACGAGGAGAAAATCAAGAGAGAATAGGAAAATAATGGGCGAAAACTCAATATTTTTGAGGACGTAGAATAAAATGAGAAACGAAAACCTCCATATTTATAGTAAATAAAAGTGGTAGTATTACTATTATATGAACAGTAAAGGGAGGTGGTAGGGTGGGTGTGTGGCAATTCACAAAAGTAGAGAAAAATTCTCAAAATTTTCGACGCCGAATGGAATATCCAGGTGTGGTGGGGAAAAGCACTTTCGTCTCTTTCTTTTTAATTAATTAATTGCAGGGTGGGTCTTAGGTCATCTTAAAGAAGATGCCATTTTATGGTCAAATAATATATTAAATGGAAGGGAAAACGCAAATGAAGACGAGAAAAATTGTGATATTAATGAATACCCAAGAACTTTAGGATGAGCTGGAAATTCAATTCCTAAGTAGGAGGGAAATTGCTCTACAGCTGTACACTTGATCATTTATTGAGGAGTAGGTTTGCTTAAACTAAGATTCAATAAAGGCTCTCCATAATCTATATATTGTGCCAACTCCATCAATAATCATGACTAGTGTTGTTGTATAATATAACATAATATAATGTAAATTTTGATATATAGTTTTTTTTGGCGAAGTTTGTATTAGAAGGATGAGATTGTGATAAGATTTTCAAATGAAAACAAATTGTCAACCTAAGTATACTTCAGCTAGTTAATACACTTATTTCTAATTAAAATTGTGAGATCGAATTATACTAAAAAAAATAATATAAGAACACATTTCAATGAGTGTAAACTCAATATGTTATTCATAGGAACAAATTAAAAGAAAACAATTATCAAAAGAATACTTCTTTATTCTAAAAGCAGAAGACAACTCTCAACTAATCCCTTTTAGATTCTATCTATTGATTTGTACTAATTAAAATGCAACAATTGAGTGGAGAAGACTTAATTGAGTAGTTTGGTCGTTTGTTAAAGTTCTCATTCCTACAAAAATCATATACCAGTGTCATTGAGATAACTTGTTTCCTGATTTACCCTTCCAAATTTTGCAAGACGCAATATCACGAAAAAGGATGGAAGAGGGATGGGGTAAGTATCAAAACTACTTCAAACAACACCTCACAACAGTGAATTTTAATAATCAAAGCTCTCTCAGAGTTGTACTGAAAAAATGAACATGAACATCGCTGCCTAGGGAAGGCTTGCATCGAGCTTCACAACCGTCTCAATTCCATATTCCTCCTTGATATGTGGCAAACATACCCGAGGCGACAAAACTGATCCCCTCTCTTGTGCATGCATGCTATCCATTGAATAATGATTCAAAACGAAAATAACATCAAATCGTCAATAACAACTTGGTTCTACAAAACAATCCATAACAAACAGCCCTTTTAAGAGTCCAGAAGAAATTAGACAGAGGCCTTTATTGGTCACAACAATGAGCTAATTGAACTCGTTCGCCAAGGAAAGAGCATTAGGGTTGGTACTTGAAGCCACAAGAAAAATTCGTTCGTTCGAGATAGATATTTCTCTTTGGAACTTGTTAAGTTTATCTCTTTGTTTCAGGTTCAACAGGCAGCAACAAGACCCCGTGATAGAAAAATTAAAATCAGACCTTTCGAGAGAAGATGGTGGAGATCTAGAGTACATAAGAGTAGACCATGATTTTTAAAAAAATTCTACCAACTGCGAGTCTTAGACTTGTGCATCCTTCACATTTCATGTATAAGCATAATTCCAACAACTAAGACCCATATCCTACCTTCCCAATTAGAGCCTAAGACAACCAAGAAAACCTCTCTCATTTTGCATCGTGTGGCTGCAGTTCTGTTGATCTGTTGAAGTTACACCACTCCGGAGGGAAGGCGTAGAACAAGCTGTCCACCAACGAGGCTGCAACCAGATTGGCGTGTTATATTAAGCTCTCGTCAAGGAGTTTGTTTAGAAAATTAAAATTCCATCGATCTATATTGCTCACCTCTTGACATAATAATAACAGAAATCTGCAAGAATGAAAGTCTGAACAATCTCTGATAGGAGAACCATGGATGGCCATAATCCATAACCCAATGCTGTTAACAAACGTCCACGAGTATCCAAGACCTGTAATAATTAAGGAAGCATAAGAATGGGAGCTATTAAAATAAAATGATAAAAAATCTATGAATCCAAGTAGGAGATGAGACTCAGGTTAAATAAACTTACCTGTAGAACCCAATGTGCACAACTCAAGAACCTTGCAACTCCCAAGGCAAATACATAATGTGCCGTAAACGGCTCAACAATCTAGGAAAGAGAATAAACAGAGAAAACTAGTCATTGAAAGCTTTTGAAAAGTATTAGAGAGGAAAACAACAGGACAGACTTGAAATACCATAGATACCAATATTATTTCAGAGCAAGGCAACCTGCAGAATTCAGTCTATAATCTTAGATTTGGTGAAAAAGTTTTCCATACCTTAGTATTTTGCATGACCCGGAGCTGAGGTAATACCGAAACGGCTTCAAGATAAACACAAAATGCCCATGCTATTCTATTTATTATGTTATGCACAGTCGTTGGATGGATCACAAGAGATAGTATAGCACAAGGTATCACCTAAATCAAAAAAAATAAGAAGAATAAATGGGTTACACGAACAGCAAACTCAAGAACCAAATTTCTTATCTCAGAATTTTATCAAATCATCATATTTTGCCATGTTCATTGGGATTCTAAAATATTCATTTTGATTTATCCTACAATGCATGCTTTAATGAGACGGACAGATTGACGGCCAATATTATTTGATATTTCAATACGGATCTAATCAATTTATGCACATGATTGAGATTCACTTATCAAATAATGATTTTGAATCACCAGCAGATTGAATAAATAATGCAACATATCCAAATATCCAAACATTTGGTTATGTAATTCATAAACAAGATTGTACACATTCGCACTCCCAGTTCCAATCTACCAAGCCTGAAATCTGAATAATTGAAAGGAATCTACGCTTGTACATTCCCACATTGAGTCATTGATCCAGCCAAAAGGGATCTATAGCTACTCTAGGCTGAGCTATAATCTAAACGGAATCTAATCTTGTTCAAGTGAGAAAAGGGCTTCTAACTTGACTCTGAAGAGGCCTTGAGTATGATGCATTGACCAGTACAGTAAAAGGTCAAAATGAAAGTGACAATGTACATTCTACATTCATCCAGCCAAATGAAAAAAGGTCAAACTTTCTCCTCAAATCGCATCCAACATATTTCACATTGAAATAAAATCCAAGCAAACGTAACCTATAATTAGGACCTCAAGGTGCAACTTACGTAGCATTTTATCCAATTGAAGAACAAAATGCTGGCATGTTTAACTTGCACCAAAACTCAAACAACGAGCTGCATAGTCTTCAAATATCATTAACGTTTGCTATTCAATAGCAGAACAGATTTCCCACATCATCAACTTTCGAGATAGCTCAAACATTATTATAAGGTAGAAAGGTCATAATCCAACCATTGGTTTGAACTCCACCTCCAAATAGCAAATTCCATATGTTCGAGTTCATGTTTATAAGTACAGATCAACTAGTCCAGGAATTAATTTCCAACAGAAAACGAAGAAACATATGCAGTGAACTCACCACATAGTAAATAGGGAAATTGTCTTTGTCATCCATGTAGCTGGATCTCAGCTTAAATCGAATCATATAAATAACCCACAGCGTCGTTACCAAAGTGGCAGAATCCAGTAGTGTATGTATATCATATTCCATGACAAAACTGCAATAGAGTCTAACAGCTAGAAAAATTGCTGTTAGCTCCTGCGATTTTAGTGAAAGTCCTGCGGAGATTTTCAGGACAATTACAATTAGAAACAGGAGCAAGCATTGAGATCCACAAAAATAGAAAAATTAGAACTGAAATTAATTAGTAAGCCGAGGGGAAAATATTCTAAAATCGTAATACTCAATTTTCTCCGAAGAAGAAAAAAATCGTTCGGATATTCCGGATGAGAAGAACGCAGAATTTGCAAGATTGAATGAACAATACATATGAAATAACAAACAGAAAATAAAAAACGAGGCCTGAATGCACAAAACCCTAGGGCGAATTCCGCATTTCAACGCGATCAACAGAAGAGTCAAAGGGCGGTGATTTAAAAGAAAAAAAAAAAAGAGTGTATGGGGCCTTACCTGCGCAGGTCCTCTCCTTCATGAGTTTGTAAATAAGGACGGAGATTCCGATGGCGTGAACAGCCTCGGCAGCGACGAAAAGATTGTCGTGATCATGAACAACAAAGCGCAAGAAAACAAGAGCAGCCATTCCGGAGACGACGGCGAGAAACGCCTTGATCTTGGGCGGTTGCCGGCGAACCCATGTGGCGACGGCCTGAATCGGCCTCTTGGTTGCCTTCATTACGTGCTTGTGGACGCGCGTGGTAGAAGAGTCAGGTCAGACTCGGAATACGGCTGCGTCTGCGGCTGCGCCTTTGGCCTTTTTCTTAATGGTTTTGCTTTGACGTATGAAGTGAAGATTATAGGCCCGAAATTAAGACCCACGACCCATCCCACGACCCGGCGCCACCGGGATCCCAATGCCAAATCTCGTCACTCCCTTCCTCAGGACACGTGTAATGTAGGTGACCGGGATTTGGTTGTGCTTGCCCCTTTAATAAGTTAGGTTACCAGTTTTTTTCCCCCTTTAGATATAATATTATTAGATTTTTTTCCCAGTTGCCTTCCTGGTTTGATAATTCGTAAAAATAGAAGATAATACTCAATAATGTTTGTTTATAACTATTAAGACAAAAATTCTTCCATTACAGAAATAGGAGTGGTACACAAGACTTTTTTTAAACTAATTTAAAATTAGTCATAGAGTACAACCATAATATTTTTATTCACTTATTTTTATATTTAAAAATATAAATTTTGGATTAACTTTAAATATTATATTCTAATAAT
This sequence comes from Momordica charantia, assembly GCF_001995035.1. The sequence continues at coordinate 6,387,213 of NW_019104488.1, forward strand.
GTATAAATATCAGATTTTAAAAAGTTGATAAAATTGGTGATATTAAGGAAAAAAGGAAGTCAATTGATCGATTCAATCAACATCTAATCCATTCATTAATTACATTAAGCAATAAATGCAATAATTATTTAGTTGAATCAGTTCGTGAAAAAATAAAAATTTTGAAGCAACCATTAAAATGCTACATGCTATGTTTAAAACTATATTTGACAAAATTAAATATTTAGAAATAGTTAAAAAGAAATGTTCCGCCAAAAAAAAATTATTTTTAGAAAATACATTTGGGTCCAATGGGCCCATGTAAACATCTGGCCTATTGGGCCCAACAAGTCCTGGTTCTCCACCTCCAGTGAAACGGCCCAAAAGCTAAATCAGACCCAATTCTGGATGAGACACCTCCAGATTCGAGAGTAACATATTTCTTTTTGTTGGCGCATTTCAAGTTTTCAACCATTAGGCCAAAGTCGACCGTTGCCAGTTTTGTTAAAGCAATTTCCCTCTCCAATTCAACGGTCATTTTGGCCATCGTCGAACACTCTCACTCGTTCTCTAGATTCCTGTTGAGTGGATTGAAATGGGAAAGAGTGAAGAATCAAAAGCTTCGATTCAGCGACGAAATTGGGGCAAAATCTTCAATGCTGTGACGCAAATGCTACGGACACAACAAAATCAGCTCGAAACACTCGTCAAAGAGCGAAAACTTCTTGAAGATCGCGTAAGAACGCAGCACGAACGATGGGTTGCTGATATTCGTCTTTACGAGGACCATATCTCTCAGGTTCCTTCTTCTATCTCTGCAATTTAGTGGAATTCTTGGTCTAATCATGGAATTGAAAGTTCCCCCTCTCTACTGAATTTTAGGGTTTCTAATCATTTTAGAACTTGCATCTTGTCTAGATGAAGGATGAGTTATTATTGCGAAATATGGAACGCTCACTTGAAGCCTCGAAATCAGATCTGCTCATGGGAATGAAGCAGACGGAGGTCTATCTCTGCCGACTGAAAATAGGTTCTTATTATTTTTCACTCTTTACCTTTTGAAGTTACAAAGAGTCGGTTAGCGTCGGAAGGAGGAAATTCATGATGCCTCATAGGAGGAAATTCCTCTACAAAATATTTCACTTTCCAAACTAACCACTTCCGGTGGCGCTTTAGCCAAATTTCGAGGAATTTAAGTGAAACGTGACTCTAATAAGTAAATTCAAGTATGCTTGTTTACACTATCATGCTAGCAACAAAGTCACTGTGACAAGAATTTGACCCGAGTAAAGTTCGTTTTCACTTCGCCACTCCTTTGAAAAGTTTGTTCCTATTGAACAATGATGTAAAATAGTTTCCCAAATTCTTGTTTATATTTGCTCGTTATGTAATATGTGCTATACAATTGACAAAATTGGGATTCTCAGATCTGACAATACTATATCGTCTTACCGCTTATGTTTCCCCAATGCAGAACAGTCCGAGATTGAGTTGGAAGACTTCAAATCGTTCTTTGATGATCTCGTCTCTCATAAATGCTCCGATCCACAAGTATGGTTCCAGAACTTCTTTGTTATTCTTGTTAAGAGTATTCAAACTAGTTCTAATCTACTATCTTAGTTACAGGAAAATTATTTAAGAAATGCTTCAGAAACAGCTGAGGCAAATGGTGAAAGAGAGAGTGCTTCAACAGCATATGGAACTACAGATGGAGAGAGGCGTTTTAAGGCATTGGAAGGTGAAGTAAGGAGGTTGAGGCGTGAGTATGAAAAACTTGCCTCGGAAAAGATGTCGGAGGTTTCTGCGTTAGTGGCCGAGAAGAAATTTGTCTGGAACCAGTATAATGTCATGGAAAATGGTTACACAAGTAAATTGAAGAGTAAGCATTCAGAGCTTGAACTTGCAAACCAAAAAATAGAGAAACTTGTAGCCACATTGGAGCAACTACAAACTTCGAGCAATGAGAAGGATGGTATTATTGCAACGTTACGAGACCAAGTGGGAAAGATGGAAACAGACTCAAGTAAATTAAAAGAAGAAGTTTCCAAACTCTCACATGAGTTAGAAGTGCAAAGGAAGTCTATGAATGCAAATGCTACCCCTGTGCTGAACCAGTGCACAGCAGGAACTAGGCCATCTAGTTTGGGAGGCAAGAACTGTAAGAAGAACAGAAGTAACGTCACTATCAACAAAGACATGTCTTCTGCGCAAACTTCTCTTTCGGTAAATAGACTATGATGATGATACTATGTTTTTTGGATTGTTTATAGAATGGTTCTGATTTGGAACATTTTCATCATTTGTGGTCAACCTCGTGTGTTTATATTGAAAATTGAATACCTTGGGTTGATGTCCGTTTAGCCTGGTGATTTAGTTTCAAAACCTGAAGCATTTTAAACTTTTCACTGTGGGCAGGGAAATCGAAAAAGAAGAGGAGATGATGTTATTTCGAATCCAGGGACTCCAAGGTTGTTTACATCTAATTTCAAAGTCCCTAAACTGAAGAATGAAATCAATTTGTAGATTGCCAAATAAACTGTAATATGGTCTCAATTACCATCGGCTTATTGGGTTGTATTTTCTTTCAGTTGTGTATTGATAGCAGTGTATTCTTGTTGTAGCTGAAAATAGTAGCTTCAGTCATTATCCCATGTAATCTATCTAATTTAGAAATTATAATCTCTGCTTTAGGAAACTTCTCTGGGAATATCAGCATGTTTATATAATTCATCAGCCTGCACTTTTTATATGTTACACAAAACTGAACTATTAGTTACATCATACTTGTGCATCATTTCAAAATACTTCCTCCTATGCTATTCTATGATACACTTAGGTTCTGCAGTGGCGTTTGACATTTAAGATGGGGGCGACCACTTGGAGCGGAAGTAAGGGCGGTTCCATAGCAATATCAGCAGCAGAAACAGCAACACCGCCACGCCCCAAGGCGAGGTCTTTTCGGCCTCCCGAACCGACCTGGTCGTAGTTCTCACTGAAGCAGGCCCAACAACCGTACCATACACGGCCATGGAATTTACAACAAAGATCAGCAATAATATCAAAGCAAAAAGGAACAACTTGAAGTCGAACACGGTTTTCGTCTGCAACGACAGCAGAAGGACGACGACACCGAAAAAGGCGAGCAGCGGCATCGGCGGGAGAGACATGGAGGTCATCGTTCTCTCTGCCCATCCATACTTCCACTCTGGACCTCTTTCCCCCACCATCCAACTCATGATCTTCTCAGTTTAGAAGCTTTTCTCTTCCTCTTTGGTGTAAGTATCTGCAAAACAAGACACACAGAACATGAAAATATGCATAATACGGTGGGATGGGGGAGGCTTTAGCTTTGTAAGCAAACACACAACCGACTTCCTTTCCCATAACCAAAGACCTTCTTGGAAGATTTGATCTGATATGTTTCAGACAGCAATGGATAAAATATAAGAAGGCGGCGGTTAGTTCTGTTTTGTGTTTGTTGTTTTGTGTTCAGAACTGGACACATGGTGGCCATGCAATGGACTTGAGGAAACTCGGGGATTTTGGGACAGTGATCTTATATAATTATTTGAGTTATGACGTTACCGCCTGCCTCTCTCGCCAAAATTAGGAGAATTAGATTTATGGCACGTATAGAAGTGATTTTGGTATACCAAAAATCGAGAAGGGGATTAAATCTCTAATTAAGATGACTTGACATACTAACTTATTTTTTCAATTGCATATATGAAGTTTTAATTATAAAAACTAAACTATTTCCTTCTAAATAAATATATTATTTTTATTATAGGGACTAAAGAGGCTTCTGAATAAGATATTCTATCTTTTCCTCTCGGGTAATGGATCTAATTCCAACCTTCTATTTGTGTGAGGGATGAAAATTAAATTTGCAAGAAGACAAATGAAAGCTTAAATTTGTAACTTCGTGAATTATGGAAATTTTAAGCTTAAGATGTATTCTAGTAGTCATTTCGAACATAATTCATTTGATAATGGACCTTTTACCTTCTATGGATTGAAAAGTTAATCTCCTACCTTTTTTTTTTTTATTTTGTCGAGTTAAATTAAAGTATTATTTTTTATTTTTAGTACGATGTGAGATCGAACTCACAACATACCCTCAGTTATGATCAATTTGGCTAAAGTATTCTACTTGTTTGTTCCATTCACTTGAAATTATCCGTAGTTAGTTCAATTGATATGTGATAAGAACTAAATATCGCAGAGATTTATTGTAGTTAAAAAAAAGAAAAGTTAAAGAAAATAATTTAAATTGAAATTTGTAATTAAAGCTAAAATCTAACTTTGCAGGGCACCAATCAGTCATCCCCCAAAATCAAAGTCGGATGCCTCGCGGGTTTTGAAGTGCTTTCCCCTCTTATTTTCATCCAAATTTTTGAAAACGCATTACTTTCCTGTCGTTCTCTTGAGTCACAGATTCAGAGGAACCGTCATATTTCCTCGCAAAATCCCTTGTTTTCCCCCGAACAGTTTCAGTAGGTAGAATGTCTTCGGAGGATCAAAAGCCGATAAAGAAATCCAAAGTGGAGCTCGACGAAATGGAGGACGGAATGAGCCTCGGCTCCATTTTCCAAGCCAAAAAGAAGAAACTCTCAAATGGGGGCTCTAAACCTCTCTCAAATTTGAAGAAGGAAGAACTGCAGGGAGAAGATGGAGTGGGAAAATCTCCGAAAATGGGTTCTGGGTCTGTCCCAAAGGGCACCAAGGTCAAAAAAGAAGAGCGTTTCAACTCTTCCGATGATGATTACGACGAAACACCTAGCAAAAAGAGCTCTGCGGCAAAACGTGATATGGTTCACTTCATACATCTTTCTATTTTTCTTTCTCGCATTATCAACTGTGTTCCATGCTTTAATTTCTTCTACTTTTTCCATCATTGTTTCGATTACTGAGTAACTGAAAGTAGAGAAATGGGTATACTTATTTGAATAGCCCTGGAGATTTTAAGCAATGTGCTTCTCTAGCATTCAGAAATCAGAAGTTTAATCTTTGTTAGAAACTCCATCCTGTACAAACTTTCTAGTGCACAAATTTGGCTTCAAAATGCTACATTCTCTTTATCATATACATTGAAGGTCATTAACATGTGATGCGTTTTCTGAATGGACTGTGGAGACAGGAACCGAAGAAGAAGAAGAAAGTGAAGGAGGAGGAGAAGAGCAAGACATCCAAGGCGAAGCAGGAGAGCCAGAAAAAAGAGAGAAGGGAGAAGAAGGTATATGATTTGCCTGGTCAGAAGCGAGATCCCCCTGAAGAGGTATTAGACAATGTTCCTGTTTCATGCTAATTTTGGTGGGCGTCAGTTCTCTGTTTGAGAGATCTTTAGCTGATGGTCTTCCTGTCTTCTTGGTTACTCAGAGAGACCCGCTTAGGATCTTTTACGAAACTCTCCATAAGCAACTTCCCCACAGTGAAATGGCACAGTTCTGGTAAGAAAATTGCTTCTACATGCTACTTCAATTGTACTGTTGTCTTTGCAATCACGTTGCCTTAGCATCTGGAAGCAGGCATGAGTAGTTTTAATCCCTTGAAGATATTTTATTATGCTTGAAATTACTGTTCACTTTATGTGTTTTAAGAACGAAGATGTTTGTTTTAGCATTCGGGGTCAGGTTTCCAAGAATCCTCTGGTAGAACATGTTTACTGGTTGAGTTCCCTATTTGCAAATAGAGATTTAAATACTAATCCTGTCATCTACTTGTTTACAAGTTTTCATTAATGAAACAAAATTGATGGCTAGTAGGCATGAAAGATGCACAAGTAGTTGTGTTCATGGCCTGAATTTTGTGTTTGGTTCGGGTTTAGGTGTTACCCAACATAAGATTTGTAACTTTCTATCTTCCATAAAGTAGACGATTATCAAACATGGTCTTTAACAACAAGGAATTAACAATGTTACTTGGAGTAGTGACAAGTTCGGATAGTTTTTATTGTTCGTATATAGCCAAAGCCATCTCATAATTGGGAAAGTGCACAACGTATTGTGCATTCTTCGGATTGACTTTTTTCGGTTTTTACTTCAGTGTGGAATGTTATTTCTGTCATGTAGCTTCAATTATATAGATATGAGTGGAGACTAGATTAAGATGCACAGATGTACACTCATCGTTAACCACTCTCGTCCTTTCTCCCTTCACTTGTTTATGGTATAGAGAGTTCCCTATTTTCTGTTTGCTATGGCTGCCAACATAGTTAGCAATCTGCAGTCCATTCTATTATCCTTCTTGGAAGTTTTGTGTAGAAATTCTGCTTGAATAGAGTAGAGATCAATTTAAAGTGGCCTTTACTCTCTAATTTACAACCTCATCTGTTACATCTTTAGTAAGTCCCTGAATCTCCCTACAATAAGTTTTGCAGATAATGTCAATCTTAGGCTAAACAAAATAGTTTGCAGTATCTTATCATGCTGTTTACAAGCGTTAGATATAAATCTGTGTCGGTTTTTCCTAAGGTAACTATGGAATGAGATTAATTTGTGGTTGGATGGATGAGGCTGCAGGATGATGGAGTCTGGTTTGTTATCCAAAGAAGAAGCAAAGAAAGTTTTTGAAAAGAAGCAGAAGAAGGCACCACTGCAAAAGTTGAGTTCCCCAGTGAAGGCTGTGACTGCTGTAAAGAGCGTCACAAAGACCGCCATTGTCAAGAAAACTGTCCAATCCTCACCACTTTCTTCGAATAAAAAGACAACGGTCGACTCCAAAGTCATGACAAAACAGTCGAAGAAGCGCAAGTCGAAAGATGAAAGTTCTGAAGATGAATCAGACGACGACTTTATAATCAGTCGAAGCGTGAAAAAGAAACCGAGAGCAGCCTAATTGATGTGTAAATGGACAATCCCTTCTTCAGAAACTTGTTTTAGATCTCTGATTAGTTATACCAAAACATTGGTTTTAATGATATTGACACTCCTTTGGTCCTTTTTTCTCCTGTGTACTGTTTGCATATTTTCATTTTTCATGATGATTATAATTCTTATTTTCTGATACCTGGCCTCACTTCCAAATTTGTGTGGGGGCAATTTACAAAATGGAAGACCCTGAAATATAAAGTGGGAATCAAACCCTGCCGAATTAAGGCATTTACCTACAATGTTGAAACTTGGTAAATTTCAAGTTTAAATATTAGTTTGGTACACTTAGTGTACTTTCAAAAAAAAAACATTTATTTTTGTCATGTACTCTTAAATTTGGTTTGTTTTACTTCTATACGGTCAAAACAAAAAAAATGTAATTTATTTTTCCATATGAGTTCTTAGTTTATTGCATTGTGAAGAAATATGATAATTATGTTCTTTTAGTATTAACATATGAAGAAGGAAAAACGCCCACCGTGGGGCTCGAACCCACGACCACAAGGTTAAGAGCCTTGCGCTCTACCAACTGAGCTAGACGGGCAATTGATTAAATAATCTCATATCTAATATTTATTATTATAATAATAACATAGGTATAACATATGGATGAATAATGAGGTTAAATTACATTCTTGATATAAATTAAAACTAGTCCACATTTTAAAATAAGTATTAATCAATATAGGATTTAATGAAATTAGTTTGAGGACTAAATTTGAGATTTTTCAATAGTTAGAAAAATCAAAATGAAAATAAAAAAACAAATTTTCTGATGGACCAAATGACTAAAAGAGCAACAAAATAATAATAATAATAATAATAAAGTTTTAAAAATTTTGGAGATTAAAAAAATTGTTAGTGTGTTTCGAGTATTTTAATAAAATTTCAAAAAGCTGTGAAACATTTGAAATGCTTCGAAAGACAGCGCCATTCAGTTTTTAAAATTTAAATTCAATTTAATTTAATTTACGCCAAAAAAAATCAAGATATTACCCGTCTTATCTTCTCTCTTTTTTGAAACCTACTAGGCATCTAATCTTACTATATGGTTAAGATTATCTATCGGTGAGTCATAAAATTCAGTACTACTATTTTCAATTACAGTTGGCAGGTTAAAAAACTAATTTAATTTACTTTATGAATATTCTTTTTTTATAGTTTTGCCCTTTTAAAAATGAATTTTCTAAAATTTCATATTTTTTCCGAAAAATTGGAAGGGTAAGTGTCATAATTTTCTCTATCTTTTAAAATATTGGTAACTAAACATATAATTCGAGCTTCAAAACTATGAACTTTCGATCCTAAGTAAGAAATTTATATACACGTCCAGTCTAATTTTAAAACAAAGCAACAATAATAATAGTCTAATTTATTCTATTCTCCCGAGTTTACTCTCTTTAATAAGTCTAATTATACTTCTATTTTTGTATAAATGACAATTAAATATTTAAATTGATCTTTTGAACTAAAATAAACGAGATTTTATTTTTACCCAATTCACTCCTTTATCTATTCATAACTCCTCCTTTGAAGAATATTTTTTTGACCAGGCTCATGTTAGCGACACTTTTCCAAGTAGAACTAGGACAAATATTCCAACTGGAACTAGGAAAATTCCTATATATATATATATATATTTGATGATACGATGACAATTTTATTATAGAGGCAAGGGAAATATCCAATTATTTGAAAAAAGTTATAGAATTAATTTAGAGGAAGGAGAAAAGAAAAGATGAATATTATTGATATTGATAATATTGATGATGTTGTTGGTGGTTTCACTGCGGATGAGTACGAGGTCGCCGACATCTTGGTCAACTTTCCTGCTTTAATATTCGACGGCGAGACTCGCCGGAATCGTCGGAAGCCCCCATTGTATTGGGGCGACAAGAAAATTAGATCTCCTCCGGCTCCGGTGGATAAATTACAGCTTCTTCACGATTCTACTCCACCGCCTTCGCTGGAAAATATGGCGGTGGACGCTCCTCCGACCACCGCAACAGGCTACGATCCCACCGGTTTGGCTCCTCCGCCCTTACCGCCCACTCAACCAGACCGGAAAGGACCCGAACGTTCGGATTCGAAGGCTAAAAGGGTAATCTCTCTTTCTCTTTCTCTCTCCTCTGGCTTTTGGTCATTAGGGTTTTGCTCACCACTGTTAAACTAATTTCTTTGTTGGTAGAAGGAAGAGTTGTTGCAGGAAATTCACGATCTCACCCACCACCAAAAATTAATGGAAACGGTGGGGGGTTTTTTTTTTTCCTTGTCCTCTGAGAAAAACATGATTGTATTTGATGATTATATCTGGTTCTTTATTTTTTTTCATTAAAAAAAAAAGACAAAAAAACTTATTTTTGTTGGAAATGGAGCATGAAACAGAATCTCGTTTTCATTTTATTTCTAAAATTTTTATACAATTTTAGAAAATTTTCTTGAGAGGATAGAACAAACTTTGGATGTCTAGAAAAATACAGCCAAGCTATGTTACCCCTTTTTTATTCAGTTTAACTATACCCACCATTAGATTCAGAATTAAAAGGTGGAATACTATTTCCAACCCAATGCAGAAGAGGGTAGAACAAGCTGACTAATAATTTTACACGGAAGAAAAATTAAAATCTGTATTTAAAATTTTCTTTAATAAACAGATATCCTTTTTTTTTTTCTTTTTTTTCTTTTTGGGGTGTTCTTATTGGTTTAACAAAATTTCCGTATGGGTCTCAAAATCCAAACAGAAACTGGAGAATTTGAGGCTTTATCGTGATAAAGCAAGAGAGCAGAAGGTATATGCGAGTTTTTTTTTTAATACATTAATATTCTTTCTATCGATATTCATCATTTCTTCAAATTGATTAGAAATAAGAGAATTAGCTTTATAAATTTTTGAAACTAGAATTCTTAGCACTCTCTTTTCTAATCTATTAATTAAAAATAAACTAAAATATATCAACATATTATTTTTGTGGTGGTCCACAGTTTATAAGTCGTGATATGAGAAGAGAAGAGGTGAATTTGACAATTGGATTAACAAGTTCAAATCCGCCGGTGGAAACAATCTCCAATGATCACTGCCACAGTCGGATCGTCAATCTTGATCCGATGGCGTCTCAAAGATCACAAAGGGAAGAGTTGCATTTGACGATTGGACTAGCAAGTTCAAATCCGCCGGTGGAAACAATCTCCGATGATCAGTACCGGATCCCGATCGTCAATGTTAATCACACGGCGGCTCAAAGATCGCAAATGTCACCGGTTATCCCCGATCTGAACGAAACTATTTGGCCGGAGAATAATAATGGAGCATTTGATGATCAGGCAGATTTTGGAAGCAATCGAATGACTATGGTGTACGAGGCGGCAGTGGCGAGACTGAGAAGGAGGCAGATCAACAAGATGAAGAAGTCCCGAGTTCCTCGTTTCTCTAGATAATACTTAAAGTACCAACTTAGAAAAATTCTCCTTCTTCTCTCTTTTTATGCATTTTCTTGCGTAATTGTTTTGGTTTCTCTCTACCATGACTAAGAGACCAAACTTAAACATAAATCTTATAATGTAATTAACCTTGCGGGAAATCAAATGTTTGAATCCCTGTCCACTATTGCTGTTGGATGTTGGAAGCGTAGGATCGACGGTCACAAATTTATAATTAACAAGATTCGTTTGAGAAGGAACAACTTCTTGTATTGAAAATTTCTCACGTTTATAAACTATCTCAAACTCTCTTGTTTTTCTTCTCTACACGCTTGCTTGAAATACATTTAAAGACCATCCTAAGTTCATGGAAAAATCTAGATTCCTACCATACATCTCATCCATGAATCCACACATTCATGAACCCAATTATCCATATTAAAATGTTAAATATATGAACATACAACTAAATATCAGTTTATGTACATGGATCATGTACTTATTAAGAATGGTACATGTTTAATTTTCAACATATACTAAAAAGACGTGGCTAAATGGAAGCCTGCTTTGATGGGGGAATTTGAGTTTGGGTTTGTGTTTAAATATTATTGTTAAGAAATATCTTTAAATATAGGTGAAGTTTATAGAAAGTTAGTGATTGATTTTATATAAGAAGATATCAGCCTTCAAGGATCTAAAATATTGAAACCAATCATGTGAGTAGAAGGAATTCTTTGCACTAAGTACTTATCCAAACTCGAGTTGATATTTTTTCCTCAAATCTCTTGAGAATGATTTTTTTTTTGCTGATAATATTTAATGCATGCGAAGATACTACAAATAGAGTTGTAAATAATAAACTGTTTTTCACCAATTAAGCTAAATTCACACAGGTATGTAAAGTTTTTCAAAACATATTAATTTTCTTTCCATAATCGAGTGGTCCAAACACGCATTGATGTCTTCTGCAAAGTACTATATTTTAACTAGGTGCTTATAATAAAATACTTTAGTTAAAATTAAGCATATGAAATAGCTGAGCATAGTGTGAACTGTGAAGACAGAATCCCGAAAATTTGTTTTGTTTTTGCATATTTTGGTAATTGGGAGGTAATTACAGTTGATTTAATTGCACACCAGCAACACCTCATCAATGAACTTCAAAATCTATGGACAAGAGGGATAGTGCAGGATTTCTCTATTATCTTTGGATCTGGAAATGAAGCTGCCAAGATTGTGGATTAAAGAAGCCCCTTTTGAGTTCAGAGAGATATTTGCTCTGATTGTGTTAAGTAGTTTCCTGTTTCCTAAAATTTCGTTTTAGGTTTTCTTTAAAAAAAAAAAAAAAATTAAATGATATTGATGCAACTGGAGAAAAGATTCAATAATTATTAAATGATATTGATGCAAGTGGAGTCTGTTTAACGGTGTGAAGTAGTAAATTCCTCTACCAAATTTTTTTCATAAATTTTATGTATTTCTCTTTCGTCTAAATCCTTCAAAGATCTTTTTTTTACCCACCACTCGTGTGTATTTTTCTATTTGTTATTATTAAAAAATTGTATAATTAATTGTTTCATGTTTTCTTGCTTCTTTATGTACTCATCAATTTGAGTCATCAATTTTCAAGAGTGTTAATAAGTCGAAAATAACTGTTTATTGAACTTCAATTTTATCCAAATACAATAATGGTCTTTTTCCTCTTAGAGAGGTTTTTCTTTTGGAGAGAACTCATCAAATAGAATTAGAGAGTTATTGAAAAATCGATGTGTGCAAATTTGATGGTGTAGTTTTTTGAATAATAAGTTCAATTTTGTTAATGTGATCATTGCAATAAGATGTGCTTCAAAATAATAATAATAAATAAAAGAGGTTTTGCAATTTGTCTAAAAAGACAATGAGCTAAGGCCTAAGGTAGGTTTTTTATTTTCTTTTTTTTTAAAGAAGAAACTGAGAAAGAAAATTAAAATTTACCAATCTCATCAAATTACATCTTAAATTTAGAAAAATGTCAGCAATATTTACGTTAAACTTGAAAAATTTTGCAAACTTTACCTTCTAATAAGTTTCTCTTTTTCACCTTTTAATAAATTTTCATTTGAATGATAGTAAAAAAATGCATTTCCATATATGAATTATGGATTTTAGAGAAATCTATATTAGTGTTGAATTTTTATTGAACAGAGTTATTCAATGGCTAATTTGATGGATTAATCAACTTTAATCTAAATTTGTGAATTTTCAAAATAAATAAATAAATAACAAAGGAAAGGAACTTCCAAGCTCATAAAAAAGAATCTGGACCGTCGATTTCCGTCAAACAGAATGGTGGAATTAAGCGTAGTTCAACACCTTGGGCCTGAGTTAAGTTGGGCCGGGCCGGGCTAGGGGTGTGGAAATGAAACCCTAGCTCTGCTGTCCTTTCACTCTTATTTATATGGTATGGCTTCGGAAAATCACCGTAGTATTCAACTCTCTCCCTTTCTCTCTGTTAATTTCTGTGTGTTTGGCATTATTATTATTATTTATTAAATTGCAAGTGGGCAAAAAAGCGGCGAACAGATGATGATTCTTTAATTATGAACAAGAGCTTGCAATTATTATTTCAATTGTTCAAGCAATGCTCAAAATACTTCCATGACTCTGATGTCGCAAAGCTTTTGCCCATTCTCACTTTCTCTCCAATTTTCTTCGCTCGTTCTTCATTTTTCACAGTTCTCCTGCGATAATTTTCTGATCGGATTTCTTTCTTCTTCTTTTTTACCTTCACAGATCATATTGTTTTCTGAATTTCATTGTAATTTGATTGCGAATTTCTAGTTCTTTTTTTTCTTGTACATGCGTTTCTGAAATTTTAATCCGTTGTTTATGTTCTTTGTTCTTCTTTTACTGTGATCGTAATTTCGCAGGTCTTTCGATTCGTCTCCATCTTTATGCTTTTCTTTTTCTAATATTTATCCTATAATTATTTGTTGATTGTTGATTTACATGCTTGCTTTTTTTTTTNTCAAGATTTGATCGCGAATCTCGTCTTTTCTTTGTACTTGCGTTTCTGGAATTTTACTTGGAGATCATAATTTATCTGTATGATTCTTTTACAAAGATTTCCCCTCTACTAATTTTCTGATGGCCGATTACATCTTCCTTCTCTTATTATTCCTTTTTCTTCCGAAATCATATGTATTAAATTTCATCAAAATTTGATCGTGATTCCCGAATCTCGTCTTTTCCTTGAACCTCGTTTCTGGAATTTTACCGAGCTGTCTGTAGTCTCCTTTTACTGAAATCGTAATTGCGAAGTTTTTTCGATTCGTCTTTATCTATATGATTTTTTTACAGAGATTTCTCCTATACTAATTTGCAGATTGTCCATTACATGCTCCCTTCCTCTTTTCTTTTCTTTTTTTTTTTGTTTTTTGTTTTTTAATTTTTTAGTTTTTTTTTTTGTTATCATCATCATTATTATTATTTTCTTTATGTGAATTACATCTAAATTTGATCGCCAATCTCGTCTTTCCGTTTACTTCCGTTTCGGAAATTTGTTCGGGTGTTTATATATTTTTAACGAGATCATGATTAATTTGATTACTGTAATTTAAATAATTTCTAGCAAAAGTGTGCATGTTATTTTGATTATATATTTTTTTATATCGATACTTAATTTCTAAACTTTTATTAGAAAATTAATTAACTTTTTATATATTTAAATTATAAATTATACTTAGGTACGCTTTAAATTATTTGACAAGAGATTAGAGAGACAATTTTTACAACCAAAAGGGTAACAATTATAATACCACGTTCCGAAAGAAAAATTGTTATAACAAAATATTGAATAAAATGTTAATCAGAAATTAATATAAAAGTAAGAAAATAAGATTAATGAAACTTGTTTAAAAGAATTACAAACATTAATTAATTGTTCTGCTCTAAAACTTTTTAAAAGAAGTTTTGCACAAAAATGGCTGAAGTTTTTGCTAATTTTGAAATGAAAGGTGAGTGAAAAGATGGATAAAAATAAAGACGTGAATTCTAAATAATAAAATTGTGAAAAGCTATCAGCAAGAGGTGCTAGATTTTTATAATCGTTTCTTTTTCTCTGGGGAATTTTAGAAGAAACTGCTTATAGAAATATTAAAATATTAAAATATTATTTTAAATATCGAAAATTATGAAAATATAATAGACTATTTTATTTTAGTAATTTAAACCAAATTCTTTCTGTGAACAAAAAATAATATCAATAAACCAAAATTTCAAATAAACTAGTTCACTGTATCAAAAATTTCAGCAACATTTTTTTGAATGAATAATAATATGATATAATGATAGCAAAAATTTTACGTGCACTCTATTTCCATACGCCTGTGAATATTGTAATTAATATGTTCATTACCTCTACCTATAGTAGTAATAATAATAAATTCCAATAAGCCAAATTTAATTTAAAATTTAAATTTCAAGAAGGTTGTTTTTCTTTTAAGAGATCACACTATTTTACACTTCAATATGATCTGAATAAAAGCTTATGCATTGTTAAAAAAAAGCTTATATATACAATGACAATTTATTAAGATATTAATCGGAAATTGAATTCTAATGAATATGACATAATAAATAAAAGTAATAGCTTCTAATTTGTTTAAACTTAATTTGAACAATTTCCGCTATAGTTTAATTTATTTAAGTTTTTTTTTTCTTTTTATAAAGAATGTCATAATGATTGTCTATTTAGTTTGTTTAAGTTCAAATTACTAACCAAAAGGAGGCTGCCAAGAATTAAAATGAAAGTTCAAAAAGACAGCTAAAACTTCAACAGTTCGAGACAACCATCGACATTCATTCAATACCCAAATTTGCAATTTAACCTCTCTTTTTTTTTCTCTCCCTATTTTGGACCACATTCAAATAATCCAATCCTAAAAGAAAGAACTTCAAGCTAACATACAATTCAATTATTTTTTCCAATCCAGAGTACATAACTCACTCGAAGGTACAATCCCTACCCCACATTTAACTCAAATAGGAAGCAAAAAAATTGATTGTCTTCCAATTCCAAAGAGATCAGATCAATACCCAGCCAAAAGCCATGGACAGGGTCATCCTTTGTTTCGGGATTCGACTTTTAAATTTTAAAAGTTATCTCCAGTTCTTGATAGTTTACCTTTGAATCATCCTCCTCTTCAGTTGAGGAATCAGATAAGACCCCAGGGGGTGGCAAAATCAATCTTAGAAACCAAAAATTTAAAACTACTCTAGTCTACCAACTATACATAACTTGACTGTTATATAGTGGGGAATATCGACCACAATTTTCATAAACCCAATCATTGAAGTTGAGACTCAGTGCAGTACCTCTTGAAGCTCAAAGCCTCATCAGCCAGAAACTCACTGTTAACATTGAATCAAAACGGTATATTCACAATCAAGAAGCGACATATGTGACTTTGGAAAAACAAGAGAGAAACAACTTACAAGATCCGCTCAGCCATTAGGGATGGCTCCCACCTTGGACTCCAAGGATAGTCGGTAATAACATGCGACTTGATAGGTGCACCTTGGGAGTTGAAATGCTAAACAGTATATCAACGTTAATTAGAAAGATGGTACCAAATCAATAATCCGAGAGTAGATGTGGATCTTTATAAAACCAAGTTGCCCTGTCAAACATTTATGATTTACTACAAAGAGGCTATCTCAGCAATGCCAGTCTTCTTCATATTGAACAGAAAAATCCTTGAAAACTAGAGGCATACAAAGTGCACCTATCATGTCATTCAATCTTATAAATATCAATTTACCAAGATTCCTTATCAACATATTTATGATAATTAATCACAATGTACAAAGCCTAGAAAAACATAAACGAGAACGGAGTCT
Organism: Momordica charantia; assembly: GCF_001995035.1. Next base: position 6,403,361 of record NW_019104488.1, read on the forward strand.
GCACTAATTCTGCCAAATCTATAAAGAAGAGTTTGCCTTGGTACTACTTAAAATACCATGCATTGAGCATAGTAAGTAGTAAAATCTTTTTTTAAAATACCAAAAGTTGCTCCAGTAAAGATCATATCAATCAGTGTACCAGCAGATGGCCTTTGAACGACCACAGGAGACACATATTGATGTAAAACAAACAGAGAAACACATATCTATGGTTCATATCATATCTAGTAAGCAAAGTTGGTATATATATACAAGAATTTTCAATATTCAAGACAAATTTACATTACCTGAGAACTTTGCAGCATCAGAGAAGGCTGCTTCTTTGGAAATTGAGTTGAAATGAAGAAATGGACCTAGCATTAACAAGAAATTCCCGAGAACACAAGGGAGGGAAAAAGAAGAAAAGAAAACTTTCCATATTTAAAACCTTAAAAGTTGCAAAAGAAGTAATAAAAGACAATAGATGCAACGTTGTCTCAAGTCTAAATTCAAATATGTTGTCCATCAATGAACACAAATTGCATTACATACCTGCCCTCCTATATCTTCAATGAGAGAAGGCATTTCTTTAGCTCAAAAATCAAAATTTTGCTTTTCAAACCAGAAAAAAAGAGCTTCTAAAAAAGATGCATTCAGCAGGGAGAACAGCTGGCCAAACTCTAGTAAAAAGAATTAAAATTGACATCATGACTTGGTCAAGGGTCATCTATGGTTCTGGGTCCTCAGTGGTGTATTTCATGCAAAAGAACATTGAAAGAATGACATCATGTTTTGTGGAGATGCCACCACATTGTGATGATTTGGGAAGATTTCTCAGTGGTGAGTTTCAACAATCCAAGTAGAGGTTGTTGGGATGCAATGGGGAGGTAGTCAGCTCTCCAACGGACAGTGTTCTTTGTTATTAAACGGAAAATCTGATTGGAGAGAAAGAGGAGAATCTTAAAGTTTAGAGTGTGGTTGTCCCCAATACCTCTAGTTGGATGTTCTCTACAAAGTTGATTTCATTTTTCTTTTTTAAATTATCCATTGTTTTTTATTCATAAGAACTGGAGCATCTTCCTCTAATTGTTTTGTTTTTGTTGTTCAGGGATCCTTAGAAGGCTTCTCTCTAAAAAGGAAAAACTGAGGGCTACTTTTGTCAACACTAGACTCTGGAATATTATACCAGATATTATGGGCGGTGATCATCTCCAAAAAGGTAATATCATTACATCTGAATCTCTACAGACCAGGGTATAAATCCTAACAGCTGCAGATTTTTATGACAATTCAAGATGGAGAAGCAGTTATTCTTATGCAGACTAAAGAAACCAATCAAAAGCAATCACCAGAATAAAGTAATCATTACATGAACAATATTTCATAATAAATAACTGAAAAACTCCTGATAGTGATGGGGTGCTTTAATTATAGAGAAGATCACTTAATACCAGGAATGTGAACACCCCAGAGGCAGTGATAATTGTAGCCGTTCGGCAAAAGACCTGAAAACAAAGAAATTCATGCCACTAGTAAGATGTGATGAGCCCCTTTTTCTCTTAGCTTATATTAGAGTTGGATGTAATGACTTGAAGAAGAAGAAGATGGAGGTAAATAAATTTGTAAGAATCCCACCGGGTCAGCTTCTAAAGGCCTTCCAAAGAAAGATTCCAATGCCTCTATAAAGCCTCGCCTAACATCAATCAATGAAACTGCCTCCATAACCTTCATCAGTATGATAAAAGAGTGAATTTTTTATTTTAGGAAACTTCCAAAGTCAAGACCCAGTTATCAACCCAGAGAGTATCATCTGACTGATTAAAATGTAAACCTGTTTGTCAAGACCCTCTTCTAGATGGGGAAGATATTCAGCCATGCACCTTGAAATCAGTTAAAAAAAATGATATCACTTTTAGCACCTAATCCTGACAGCCATAAGAATAAAAAGGAGGGAGATATAAGAGAAAGAGAGAGTATCCTACATTCCATCTATCCATGTAGGAAGTTTGATGTCCTCTATGGATAACAGAGCCTTCAACTCAGAGGTAGAGACCAATTTCAGACGAGGTGCAGCAGGAGTAGATGCATATTTTCTCACCACAGGATATAAAACCTATAAACAATGATGTGAATGGGAAGGAAAATAGAAACAGGAAGACCAGGAGTTCAAAGAGACAGAAAAGTAAAAGGCAACCTGCAAGAATATCTTCTGTGGATGCGTCCATGGGCATCCAGGTATCATCTTATTAATATTAATGTCTACTAGCGGCACAGCAAATTTGACCTCCTCTGGCTATACTAAAATTCAAAGGCATCGAAGCCACATGTATGAGTAAAGAGCTCAAAAATAGAGTCCCTAGTGTTCAACTCTTTACTAATATCCAAGCAAAGTACAACCTTATACTTTAAATTACTACCTTTTCAACACCTGAACTCAAATGCATTTCAATTCCCTGCAAAAAGGTATAATGCATTATTTTTGGTTTTTAATTACCATCGAAAATAAGAGAATCTCAAGGAGAATCATAGGTATCACATATCAGTACAAGGAACAACTTGCCTAGCTAAAGGAATACATGGCTGTATGCAAAAAAACATACTGAGGAGAGGACAGTTAAACTTCCATACTAATATTAAATATAATTCAAGCGTGAAGGATTTGGAATAGTTAACTAGTAACAATTGATCATTTAGCTTCTGAATTGATTACCAGTTCGGAGTTAGGACAGTATAACAAACGTTATAATGAAAAACATTACCTCCCTAGATACCATAGTACTAAGTTCAAACTTCAATCTTTCATCATCAACTCCTTCAACACGCTTCCTTTGGTATGACACATATCGATCCCTTCAAAAAAGTAAAGTTGCCTTTAAATTCAAGGTGAGTTATACCCAAGGCTTGCAAAAGAAGGCAACATCACATGAAAGCCGTGAAAAACCTCAATTCTTGAACAAGGCTCGTGAGCCGAGATGGATCTTTGCTGTTCCAGTCATGTAGACCGTTTTGTGATGACTTATAATCTCCTTCTCCTTCATGAACCTTACTTGTAAACGGATGAAAATTTTCATCTTCTGGTCCAAATACAATATCAGGTGCAGAAAATGGTGATTCAGCATTGTATATGATGTCCCCTACGATAGGTAAAAGCTATCAAACAGCAAGCTACGGTGAACCTATGAAGCTCAAGCATTTAGGACAAGGGAAAGGAGAATTGAAAGGACATTATGAGAAATAAATGGAAAACCGGTCTTACATTTGACGAATTCAAGGCAGTACGGTATGACTAAGGTGAACCTATCAATAATTCCAGGGTAGTTCATACTGCCAGACCACATGTGCTCAATCTGAATACCAAATCAGATAAAATAAGGAGTCCGTTCAATAATCAATTCGCTCGCACTGTATCGCCATAAGATAATGGCATTAAATACTATCATATTCATGGTGGAAAAGCGGAAGAAAAGAAAGAAAGAACTTCGAAGAGCATCCATTTCCGATAAATTTAGTAAACTGATCCAATTCCAAGCCACTCCAAACAGTCACCATCGTTTCAAACAGCTGGAAAATCTAGAAATCGCCATTGGTTTTATTCTCCCGCAGTTTCCAGCAAGCCGATAGGATAGAGACAGCAGAAATGTTACCTTAACGGGGAGAGGAAAGTGGTTGAGCAGGTAATTGACATGAGCAGCGATGAGAGGAGATACAGTGTCGGAAGACATGGCCGTAGCAGGTAAACAACGGAACTTCTCGGTTAATTGCCGGCGATCGGTCTGTTTTCCACCGGCAAAAGGAAGAACAGAGAGCCACGGCTAACTGAAACAACAATCACTACCCTCTTGTGCGAAGCGGCGACGGTCTGCGATCAAAGAACAACTCAACATACTTAAAACCGCTGCCCCCTTCTTCGACTTCACTGAACCGCAGTCTAAACTACGACTTTGGTTAATTCGAGACTTTCGAGCCGCAAAGCGGGCCAGTGCGCTAGATTACTGTAAGTTTGGGCCTTATACTAAATTCGCAGGTTAATGGGCCTATTCTGGCCCAAGAAGGTAGGGGTAAAATCGTCAATTAGAATAGTGAAGAAAACCCTAAAATGACGTTCCCTATCTCCTTAAATACTACATAGCTTCAGGATTCAGTATTCATCCTCTATTTCGATTTTTAGGGCACGAAGACGAGTTGCTCGCTGCCTGCCGAAGCCTCTTGAACTTCTCTCTCAATTCTCCCTTGTATTTGATTGTTTTTGTTTCTCTTATTTTGAACCAGATGACGATTTTGGATTCAAATTCTCACGACGGTCGTCTGAGACGCATTACGTGTCGATATTGATGCAATGATCCATTTGTTCTGATGGTTTGATTTATTTCTTTTTCTTCTCGATATTTCTTTCTACGTTTTCTTCTCTTTCAAACGAATTCTGATTTTGATTTGTTTTTCTTGATACAATTTTTACGTGGTGAGTTCGATTTTAACGAAGTGTGATTTGTGCAAGCATGGTGATGATGATTTAAACCTGTCCGATCTGTTAATGACTGGAATACTTAACCTCCTACTCATACTGAATGCTTGCCTATATTTCTTTAATCTATGCCTTTAAGTATTTGCTCCGTTCGGCTTTCTGATTATTCATTGTTTTCTTCTGTTTCTGTTTGTTTTCCTCCTTTCGTTCTTTTTTTTTTAATTTCCCTTGGCACCATGAGGAGCAATTAATATTTCACATGAGATTGAAGAATCCGTGATTTTTACAACTAAAGTCCTTTTCATTCTGAGTGCCTAGCTTCACAGTCTACTTGATCAAACAAGGTTGATCAACTAAATTATGAATTAAATAAATATGTATTTTTTAATTTTACATTTTAATAATAATGCTTTGTAAGGGTAAATATTGTTTCTAGGATAGTATAAATCGTACTTCTTTAACCCTTTTTATATTTCCATTTGGAATTTATTTGTGACCATTGCATTATAAATTTTTACTCCCTTTTTACTTGTTGACTGTAAAATTATCAAAATATTCTTATTTCAGAAAAGTAAATTTATCCACAATTCTCATTCTCACTCTAATCTCTCCTTCCGAATTTCACTCTCTTGTCAATTTGTATCTAATATAGAAAACTTCTAATTTTTTAATTTAAGAATCAATTGCCAATTTAAAAACTCTTAGCTTTTAAATTTGAAAAATAGATTAACAAATTGTAAAAAGATTAATTATGAATCTAGTATGGAAAAATGTTATAAAAAATTATTCAAATTATATAGTGAAATATTAAATGTTTAATTGTTTCATTTTTAAAATTGAATTTGCATAATTATTTCACGGTTGCATAAATTCTTAGATTTAATTAAAGAAATGAAGATTCTATTAATTTTGGGTTAAGATTGCATTATTGCTCAGGTTTCAATTAATAAAAAGAGCTAGAAATAAATGTCCAAGTAAAAAAAATACTAGAATGGCATGAATCTCCCACTGGGATTCATAATCTGGACTTGGAATGCATGATTGGTCTGGGAATGTTTAATCCTGGTTTGAAATTGTTCTATCTTGGTTAAGGATTATGATTGTGTAATCCCGATCCTAATTATGAATTCTGTTTTGGGATTGTGCTATTCCGGGTTTGAATTCATGCCATTTTAGTTCTTTGCATTTATGTCATCTTATTTTGAAATTATGTAAATTTGAATTTTTATATTAAATGATTAAATATTTAATATTATTTACATAATTTTTATTTTTAAATTAAATTTATAATATATTTTTCAAATTTAAAAGTTTGATTTTTTAAGTTGTAATTAATTCTTTAAATTTTTCTATATTAGTTTCAAATTGAAAAGAGAGTAAGGTTTAAGGTAAAAAATTGGAGGGAATAAAAATCATGAAGTTGTTTTGATAATTTTACAATAAATTATACTTCCAATTGAATAAAAAAAAAGTCAAAAATCATTTTCCCTTGTCCTAAACATAACTTAGGTCAATATTACTTTTTTTTTTTTTGAGCAGGTTAGGTCAATATTTCTTAAACATTGTTAGAGTTCAACCTATTTTTTATTTGTTAAATGAATGTTGTTATACTATATTTTAAACTTCTGGAAAATGAGAAATGTTTTTTTTTATAAAATTATATATTCACCATCCCAATAATATACTAAAATTATAGTTCAAATACCTTTTCGATTCTTGTTAAAATTCCAAAAGAGTAACGCTCCCATCAAAGAAACATTTTTCGAACATGTATAGAAAAAGTTTCCTATAATTTGAATGAGCATTTTCACTATTATTGTAGAATGGCAGCGTATCTATTTCAACCTATTATTAAAGGAATATATACTTTATTACCATACCTGTAGTTTATCATTACAAGTTGGATAAGGAAGAATTCCCCTGACAGATGTCTTTATTCTTAAAAGTATAATAATGACACACTTATGGGCATCCTAAAACCCACTCGTAAATAATTTGAACGTCAGTAATATTTGTTTCATCTCAGCAGAAGTACAAGTAAATTACCTTATGAATTGGCAATCGAACAGTATAAATAAGTAATTTGCATCTTACTCCTTAAGATAAACCGGCTTCATTGCAGAGCCCAAACCTGAATTCATGAAAACTGAAGAATTAAGCTTACGAAGCAAGAAGGAATGATCTTAAATATAAGTATTTGAAAAGTTCAAACCTGTATTTTTCCATCAGAGGTGCCGGCAAGGAGCAATTCCCCATCATCATCTGTGGTTAGGGCAGTAAGCTTTGTGTGGCTACCACTAGCATTACCTAATTTAAGTGAAGCAACTTTTGTCAACTTTTCTTTCGACCAGACATCTATTATACCACATCTAGAGGCTGTAAACAAGAAGTCGGTGCTTATGGCCATGTGGTGGATGTCTACTCCAGTCGACAAGGATCCCACTGCTGCCTTATTAGACAGCGAAAATACCTTTCATATTTGAAAAAATCCCAAAAGAAACAGATCAGTTCGCCTTAAGAACATTCACAACCTTACACAGTTTTGTTGATGTTTGTACCTTCCCGGCTGTTGCATCCACCAAAGAACCTCCGGCAAACATTAGGTCGCCATTGATGTGCAAAGAATAGATGTTCTGCTTCCACAGCAATTTTCTAACACCAGCATAGAATGTGCTCGTTGTGTAGTTGGACAAATCTACCTCCTACCAATTATAGAAATTACACGTTTTGTCAACCTCATCAGTTGTCATTAGTTTTGATCTTTTCGACTTGCCAGGATGATTAACTTGGGCTAATCAAATTAAATGAGAGGAAGAGAATGTACCAGTATACTGTCACTGGAGCAACCACAATAGAGTTTATCTTCTGATAACGCCAGGCATTTAACGTATTTGTTGAAATTAATATGCTTGGGGACTCCGGAGCAGTTGTAAACCTGTAATATCCAATCCAACATATAGATTAGCAAGAAGATTGGTTACTATTAGCAAGAAGGTAGCCTGGACCGCAGTTACCTTAACTCCAGTTCCTTGAGAAACAAAGCATGCGACGTCGGCATTGGCTTTTAAGTCATAAACCGCCTCCTTCACTTCATGAACTTGAATGCACTGTATTTCTTCGGATTTGATGGCCCATATCTGCAAAATTGGTGGTTTTCTTTTTATAAGAGCAGTACACAAATCCAGAAGCGAAAGCGGTGGTTTCAAGAATTAATGGTGCAGTGAGAAAAAGGGAGGCCAATTTGCCATCCTCTAAGGGAACAAAATGCAACAGAATCGCAGCAGCCATTGCAAGACTGAATCCTGTCCCTTCCAATGGTTTAGAATGTTGAATGATCACTGTTGTTCGATAGTGGAAAGGAAGAAACCACGACGTAATTTCTCTTTTGAAGAAAACGCGTTGTAAATTAATCAAAATATAGGTTACCCTAATTGTTTTGTCTAAGGAACCACTGTATAATGTGTCGCCGGATGAAGAAACACAAAGGCACTTTACAGCTTTTGTGTGCTGACGAGCTTCTTGGATCAACCTTAATACTTTATTTCCAGCATCCCAAACCTACAGGCAGGATATTATGTGCAGATAGTAAGACAAGGTACGTTATTTACAGTAACTCTTAACTATGATTAAAAAGACGAAGGTGGCGCATACGATCCCGTTAGATCAGATTTATACCTTTATGGTTCCATCCGAGTGACTGCTTAGAACTCGCCCATTCAGATGAACCAGGGATGTAACCTCTCCATTTGAGCTCGAATCTAGTGCACCAACTTCAGTATAACTCCAAAGCTCTGTCTAATGGACAGACGATTAGTTGTAAGTTATGAATCCATGTTAATATGGATTAAGAATAGAACCATTTTCCCCAGTCCGACTTACTGCGTCAACAGATGGCAAGTTCATCAAGGCTTTCGTTATATCATTGACCACCAATGAGCTTCTCCTGAGCTTTCTCAACGTTTCGTTGATGGATCTTGCACAAAGTCCCAGTTCCTCGAGTGCAGCTGCATAATCAGTATCCGAATTGGTTCTAGTTTAACGAAATATAGATATTCACCATCAGAGTTACAATCAAAACTCACCTGGATCGCTAATGAAAGTTTTCAAAGCAAGGCATGCCAAAATCTTCTCCTCCAAGCTATTAGAAGATTGGATAATGTTTACAAGTTCATCAAGCAAGGACCTGCGAGCAGTCTCCTGTACCCCAGTATCTGGGAGTGTCGAAAGCATGTGGCAGAGCCACGAAACAATGACAAGACAGGACTTTGCAATCTCTAAGGATTTACTCTTTAGGCATTCCTTCAAGACTTTAAAAATGTACCCTTTTTCATGATTACAAAGAACAAGTGCTACCCTTTTCTCCCACGTGCTGACAGCCTTCTCTTCCTCCTGTTACATACATCTAAGATTTAGAAACGGAGGGATATACGGTGAAACAGGTTCCATATTAATCATAAATCCTTATAAATGCAAACCACCGTCTCCAATAATTCGCTATCAGGCTTCCTCAGTCCCTCGGCCTTCATCAAAGCATTGTAAGGCTGATCAAATCCTGCAAGTTTGAGCAACCACGCTTTTGTATAGGACTTCCCTGAGGAAGTCAATCGCCCAGATAGACACAATAAAGCATCTAGAGCTGCAATTTGAGAATTATAGTTTTCCTTTTTTCGAAAAGCTTCAAACAAGGCATCTATTGATTCTTCTCGGTAAATGCTCATTTTTCGTGGTTCAACCTGACACATAGCATAGTTGACTATTAGATTCAATATGAAAAATAATTTTCACATGCAAGCTAATTATGAGGTCTAGTCAAACCAGGAGATCCAGCTGCAGAAGAAGAGAAGCAATGCTCGGTTGTTGTTCCATTGGAGCCATTTGAAGATGTGTTAGAAGTGTATGCATCATACTAAATGCTCCTTCGTCTTTAATTGTCTGCAATATTTGATTGCATATTGTCCTACTGGAATTCACAACAAGGATAAGAAATTGAAATTGAGTTATGATACGGAAATTAACCAGAGGCGGTTCTTAGATAAACATGTGGATTGTGTAACATGCTAAATACCGTACAGACTGATTATGTTAGCGTGTGTCAATAATGTAATCAGGTTTTGAGAGTTTATAATGTTTTTTTGCTACTTGAATTTAGAAAACTAGCGTTTAATTTTTGACCCAAACCATAATTTCAGGAGAAAAGAAAAGAAAAAAAAATCAAGATCAGTTGGTTTAGTAGTTGAAGGCTGCTTCAACCTTTACCCACTTCGTTATGAAAAACAAAATTTCATTTTCCATTATTTCATTCATGAAACAAGGATTCCATCGTATAGGCAACTTAACAAGAAAAGTAATTTCTACGCAATAGTATTATACCTGTTCAACTGAACCAGCTCTGATAGAAAAGCAGCACACAGGCCTCTCTCGTCATCACTTCCAGCATGAAATAACTCAAGTACTGGAACAAGCTCTATCTCCTCTACTATCGAGTTCTTGCAACCATTGTCCACCCGCATACAACATAAAAGCATGGAAAGTATTGACCTCCTCACTTCTATCCCATCCAAAAACTTGACCAATGCAGGGATCCCTTTAGCAGAGATAAGACTCTTAGCATTCTGGGATTGGCTATTTTCATTCCCTCCCATAAGAATTTGTTCAAGCATTGCGATAGCTGCATCCTTTGGCTCTATTATAAACGGAAGATCATCAAAATCTTCATTTTTCTTCTGGAGCAGCTGGACGAGGGAAGGTATTAGGTCATGAGCTAATAACTGAGTAAATGTAGGCCTCAGCAGGCACATAAGAACAGAAGCCTCTGCCAACCCACTCGTCAGTAAAGAAGCTAGGCAATCAAAATCCGAATCTAGACTACTAAGGGACTCTCCAACACTTTCATCTGCACAAACAAGCTCAGAAAGAATGTAGATTGACGTTCTGAGAACTTCTCTTTCCTGGGAATTTAGTAATATTTCCACAAATCCGTTGACAACAGCCAATTCAGATAAATAAGAATGAACTGCTGGATCACATATTGAGTCCCTCCAAAATCCTGCTATGGCGAGCACAGCTGTTTCACATTGTTTCAAGTTTTCGAAATTACAAAGACAAGAGACAAAAGGTTTTAAATTGCTAATGATCTTCTCGACTGTAGCTTGAGAGATTACACTTGTCGGCGATGAAGCCACTGCCACTTGCATTAATCTTTTGCCTTTTTGGTTTAGAGACCCGTACGTATTGCTAAGAGGAAGGTAAGATGATCTGCTAGGAGTAGATGCCAGAGAGCTCGCCTTTTTGAAGGCGGAACTGACAGTACTTACTGATGTACCAGTCCACGAACAATCTTGAGCAAGATCAGGATGCTGTTCTTGCCAAGACGTTATCAGTCTCTTCAAGACATAATTCGTCTTAGGCAATACAGTTGAAGACAATGGCTGCCGTGTAATGGGGCAAGTTGTATTTCCTCTTTTTAACCATTCCTGAATCGCTTTTCTTTCATAAGTCTGCCCAGTTTCTAGAGTAACAGGATCACTGAAAATCTGACCTGTTATGGGGCATACGAAGTCTTTAGGGGGTCGCACCACGTGTGTCGGATTTTCAGACAATCGACTTCTGCTTTCCTCCTCAAGTTCGTCTATTGAACTGTGGGAAATTAAAAAGTTTGAAGGTACTTATCTTATTTGTGGGAAAATAATAGCTCCAATTAATTGAAAGTGAAATATTGTAATTACCAATTCTCGAAGTCTTGGCTACTCACGTTGTCATAGGTTACATTGCATGTTTGCCTATAGCTTTTCCTGCAGTTTTTCTTCAAGTCCTAAATCACAGAGCAATCGCAATTAAAAGACAGATTTTCAAAGTGCAAGTATACAAGGGGAAAAAATGGAACAGAAATAGGAATACATCGATTAGTATGAGAGAAGCACTTACATCACCATCAGACTCTACCGAACTGAAGCTGTAATCGCTCCTAATTGCTGGTGATCCGGCTACAGGGGTAGCAACACGTCGATCGCTGCAGCGGCTGGATAATAGTCGCAGCGCAGAATGAGGTCCACTTTTACATTTCTCATCCATTTTTGGAGACGAAACTTTCGGTGAAGGGATTGAAGGAGATGCAATTGGAGAAAAAATAGTGGGAGAATGTATGCGACTCCTCACTTTCGACATCTCTGCTTTAGATTCTGTTTGTTCATCCTCCGACGTCCTGGTGCTACTAGGTGATAGTAACTTATGAGTTGTAGTATCACTGAGATCGTAAGAATCGTAAGGTTCATGATCAGAATCGTCCTCATTCTCCTCTAGCGAATCAGTCTAGAAAGATAAATCAAAACAGAGCTTTTGTTATTGCTGAACTGCGACTCAGACGGCCAAGAATTCTTCTGGTGCATACACTTAGAACTTCCTAGCAATTGGAATGATGAGAAGTGGAATTTGAACTCGAGACAAACCTGAGCATGCCACCGTGCAAATTTCTCCGTGTTGTTGGCTGAATTGGAAGTCTCCTTTGGCCTATTTGAACTCAAATTCTTGGTTAGAAAACGGAAATAACAAATTCGAAGTAATTCCAGTACTTATTCATTGAAAAATTTAAGACAATCAACTAGCATATATTTTCAGGTCGAGGAGCCGTCCTGAGAATTGAGGAATCTAACCTGCTTGCTTCTGTTGCACCATCTTTAGATTTTGGTATGGACGAAAACCCGGCACTCTTGGGTAAAATAGGTCCGAATTTTACGTAATCTGGAATTGAGCGGCTCACTTCGTGAAGAGGAGTCATAGGTGGCTCCGCGATTGGCAGCATCGGTGCAACCTTCTTGGTAGAGCTTGAATCAGCATTCATACAATCCTTGAAGTATTTAGCAAAGAGCCTTGTGTTCTTGTCCAAAGATTCGCCATAAAGCTGCTCCAATTTATGCAATTTCTCCCCCTGATCAGGCCTCAGCGAGAATATCAAAGATTCGTTGAAGAATTGATCTAAGTCAGCTGTGAAAGATAAATCAGAGGAATCAGGAATCACTTCGATCATAAGCCTGTGCCTCTCCTCTGAATACCACCCAACAATTGAGCTCATGTGGGGTAGAAAGAGTTCTTTCCAGAGATCAGGAGCAAAATCAATGCGTGAAAATAAGGGATCCACTATAAACATCTCAAGAATATGAAGAACTGAGTTGTTAACATTTCCTCGCAATTTCCAGAGATATGAAAGATTTAGATGAGCCCAAGCAGAAAGGTAGAAGTTGGGAACTCCAGCAGTTTTCTCGTTAGAGTTCAACAAGGCACACACTTGAAGCATCTTCTCCGCATGGTCAAGTCGCGCAAATTTAGTTTCCATATTGGATGTGTTGAGAGCCTCCTCAAGGGCTTCAATACCCCAATCCAAATTCGCCAGCACTGCTTGATCAGAGTACCTAACTTCTGCATCTTTGCCATCGCTTCCATCTTCAGCTGCCAGCCTCTCAGCACACTGCTCTTTGTGCAGGTTCCTCTGCTCTTTATTGATTAAACGACCTAGGGTGAAATCATCAATGGTGGCAACCAATAACCTCACAATGTCCTTTTGGTCCATTGCGAACCTATATTCACCAGCCATCCTTAGGCACAGTTCTCCCCTCGAGTTCACTCTTTAATAACTAACAAAGGCACATTAAATTTCACTTCGTCATCTCTTTATCTACCGAAAATCAAATCAACAGATCAAAATCTTCAAGCGGCACAAAGATCTCTACTAAAACAGTGACAGAGATATAACTACAAACGATAAAACAGGGATGAAAATATCAAATAAAACTAGTTTCAGAAACAATCATACATGTTCAGCAGTAAACTACTTAATCGTAGTTGATCATGGACTGTTCTTCAATGAAACAACTCCATTGTCGTAAGAATCACTCACCAAGCTATTCACGCACGCAGAGAGAGAGAGAGGTGAGTGTTTACAACGGATCAAAAGGACATAATTATACTAAAACAATTACAGAAATATAACTGCAGACGATTACATAGGATGAACATATCAACAAAAATTAGTTTAAGAAACAAGCATTACAGTGAACTTACCTCCGATCGAAGTTGATCCTGGACTTTTCTTCATCGAAGCAACTTCATTGTCGTAAGAATCACTCACCAAGCTGTTCATGAACGCATAGAGAGAGAGAGAGAGAGAGAGAGAGAGAGTTTTTGACAGCCGGCCGCTGGATGGTGGAAGAGTTGGTTGCCGGCTGCCGTTCTCTGAGAGATAATCAAACCGAAGACTTCCAATAATTTCTTAATTAATAAGTATCGCTATTAGCAAAAGAATTAAAAATCAATAAAGGAATTCGAATCGTCGTTTAGTGACTATGAAAATGGAGGCAACCGTCGCCGCTTTGGTTTAAGAAGCATTGGACCTATCTAATCTAAGCAACATCCAAATTCCAACTGTTCCCCGCCTGTTTTTTTGGGATGAAGATGCCTGAAATTTTATATGCCCGTAATTTTAGATATCCGACATCTTTAGATAACTAAAAATTTATAAGGATATTCGGGAATATTTGGATCAAAGTTGTAGAATGTTCCAAAAATACCCTTACAAATGTTTATATAATTTATAAACTCATTTAATATAATTGATTTATTTGAATTAATTTAATATTTTTATTTTTTATATGTTATTTCGTAAAACAAATTAATTCATATAAAATTTCATTTCAACTTTAATAGTTTTTCAAGACATCAATCATATAATTTATGTAATATTTGGTGAAATTTATTTATCTCATTATCACATTATATTTTTTTTAAGAAGAAAAATATCACAGGTATATTAGTCGTAAAAAATGTTGCTTTAAAATTATTTATGATAATAAATATTTTTAATAATGTAATTTCCTCCGACTATTAAAAATAAATGTAGATATTAGATAACTTTATTGCAAATTATTTTATGTACAAATATACTTAATAGCATAAATATCATAAAGTTGTTTATTAGATGACGAATACATTAATTTATTTTAATTATCAATTTAAAAATAAAAAATAAAGATTTTTTTAGAAAAAATAAAAAAATTAATTAAAGAAAATATATGGAAAAAAATGAAGGGCAAAAATATAAAAAACGGATGTCCTCAATTCGGGAATCTTAAAAACCCGTGTTTCAAAAGGGAATCCAAAACTCATAAAATGTCTCCCATATGGGCATCTTAGGATACCCGGACATCTCAAAATTCTCTTAGGGAAATTGACTCATATAATCTAAAAAGTTTAGGTTTTGTCCAGATGACCCATCATTAAAAAATTAACTTTTTCTGATCAAGGAGAAGTTTGTCTAACACATCCGAACTGGTGAAAAGACGAAACTACCTCTAATTTAATGAAAAAGTTCAAACTTTTGGATACCAAAGTACGATACAACTCGTCCTAGATTGCAGCCAACTCGACCGAGTTTTTAAATAATTTTGATCAACCCCAATTAATTATCACAAAATTTTTGCACCAGCGTTTCGCATGTCTCTTTACATGGCAGAGAACAAAATGTTCTTAGAGCTCGAAAATCTCCACACCTTCCACATTTTTGTAACCCTTGAAAGAAATTCATTTTTACAACATGTAAATTCTTTGAACGGTGAACTCCCAGAAGCATATTTTGAAGGTTGATTACATTTCATTTTCTCATTTTCATTATTTTGAAGGAGGTTAGTTTGTTATTTGTTTTGAGTATAGTTGTATTTTTGAAGTTGAAAGGGATTCTAAACTAGGCTGATAACAGAAATTTTAACTTTTTACTTCAGTTTTGATTAAATCTCGGTTGAGTTGCATATTAAACTCGAGGGAGTTGCATAAACCCAGTCGAGTTTTATAAATCCCAGTCGAGACATTTTTTCGAAGTGTGTTGCATCTGAAACTCGAGGGAGTTGCTTAGGAACCCAGTCGAGTTTTGTAAATTTTCAAAATCCCAATCGAGATTTTGTATAACCCAGTCGAGAAAATCTTTCCGAATTCAATTAATTATCTATTCTTTGTTTTCTTTCCTTGCAGAATGCGTCGTCTATTTGTAATCTACGGTGGTAAGTGGAATGAGGTAGGAATTGTTTATGAAGGTGAGGTTATGGGAGGTTTAGACGTTGACGAAATGATAACGTATGACGACCTAGTAAATGCATTGTACAAGCTTACGAGAATTGATCCTGATCAGTTCAATATTGTTATATAATGCATATATAAATTTCAAATGCAATATGAAGTTCTTAAGTTCTTTATTTTCGATGATATTAGCCTCAGATTTTATTTGAATGGCCTTCCAGACTGTTCTCAAGTGTCGTTGTATGTATCCTTCCAACCGAAAGAAGCATATGGTAGTGGTAGCAAACGAGGAAATATACCATTTTATTCAGGAACCCAAATATCATCTTCATTTCCATACTTTCCAAGTCAGAATGTTTCATCATTCGATTTCAATTTCTATCCATTCCCCGTTACAAGGTGTTTCTGCCCCCTCATTTGTCCCATAAATAACCTCCTTGACCTACAACGTCGTCCCATGCAACCTAGGTGATGACAAACCACCACATTACGAGGGAGTTCGTCCTCAGAATTATTTCCAATGAGCTTAACTCTCGAGCAAACTTCCTTGAGTTTTTTCGAGATTTAAGCTCACTGAAAATAATCCTGAGGACGAACTCCCTCAGGATGCATCGAGAAAGTTGGCAAATTCTTCAAATTGAACCCTAATTTTAAATTCCCTAAATTAAACCCTAATTTTAATCTTCTAAATTCAACCATAATTTCAAATCTCATGTATTTATTGTCCAAATTGAACCCTAATTTGAAATCCCCTAAATTAAATTGAACCCTAGATTGAAATCCTACCTCTTGTCATCGGAAAAAAAAAAACCCAAGATTCGTGAAAAAAAAAATATTGAAACATATGAGAAACTAACCTTTTAGTTTGCGTTTTAGATTTTAGACGAGTTTCACAGGGACAAATGATGAAGTAGGGAACAAAGAAAAAAACTCGATGAAAAACTAGTTCTAAAATGAGGGGTAAGTTTGTAATTTTACATTATTTGATTTATGTTAAAATAATATATTGGGTTGGAAAAGTGAAATTTTTTATTTTGGGTCATTGGAGCAAATTGAAAACTTAATTATGTCATATATGTCAATTTCTCCCCCTTTTATTCACTGCTTCAAATTCTCCAAAATACCAAAACGCCAGATTTTGGCGGGAAATTTACCGACCCGAAGGCTAGTTAATTACTATGTAATTGTGATTTTTCGATTTAATGAAAGATCATTTTTATTGCATGGGAATCCATGCTGCCCTTCATTTTACCGACGACCAAAACTGTTCCAAAAGGAATGTTAAATTGAAAATATATATATACTAACGGTTAAGAAGTCCAAAATCTCCATTAATTAAGGCCAAAACGAACATAACTCAGCGGTAATTGGCATATAACTCCAATTAAGATTGATCGCAGAAAAAAATCTCGCTGGATTAAGAAAAATACCATTTGGGTGTGAAATTTTGCGTTACTTGTCTCTAAATCCTTCCGCCTACCGGCCCGATGTATTGTTATTGGGTCACAAGCCGAAAACCCAGGCCCATCACCGTGGCAAATTATACCAAAATAATTCAACCACCAAAAACAGTCCCAACACTAACACTAACAGTGAGTTTGAGATAATTTGTTTGGCTCTTTTTTGTTGGTCTTTTTTAGCATTATTATTTTTTGTTTGATCAAACAATTTGTTAGGCTCTGAATTGACTTTTAACGTGAATAAAGTTGGAAATTGTTTATTGAATTTCTATGATGTGATAAGTACCCACTGATTATTACCTATTATTTTAATTTTAAAACTAAAATCAAACAACTTATTATTATTATCATCATTACTGTTATATATATATATATATATATATAAATGATTAGAAGAAAAAAAAATGATGATATAAGGAAGCAATAATGTAATTTAACGGAAAAGGAAAAAAAAAGATTTCTCACACTTTGATGGGCTGATGGGGCCTGGGCCGAATCCAACTTGATCAATTAATCGTGCCGGTGAACCACCGCCGTGGACATATGCACGCCACCATGGGTCATATGGTTCGGGCTCTCCGGCAATGGCCGATGTTGCAGAAACATTGGTGCGGTTGCGCCGTGCATCAATTTCTCACCTCATCTCCGCCGTGTGTGACCAACAGAATTGACTCTCGTCGACTCTCTTTAGCTACCGTCCATTCCGCTCGTCGCGAAGTCCAATATGGTTCAAAAGGACTCAGATTATCCAATGCTCCAGCACCGACTAAATTCCAAGAAGATGAGAGCGTTGATGACGATTCTGATGCTAAAAAGAGCCGCAACCAGCTGAAACGTGAAGCTCGACGCGCCGTCCAATGGGGCATGGAGCTCGCCGCCTTCTCCACTCCTCAAATTAAACTCATCCTTAGGTATTATCCTCTCACAACATTATCCGAAAACTAGACTTCAACTTCTAGTTCTCGTATTATGTTTGTCATAGATTCTCTTCGGGAATGGGTGAAGGAGTTTGAGTTTCCGAATTTAATGACACTAATGTGAATTATTCTAACTTTTCCGGGGCAATAGAGCGGCGTCCCTCGAGAGAGATGTCTTTGATGCAGTAATGCTTGTGAAGGTGCTGTTTATAGTGCTTGTATTTTGTGGTTAGTCGTATCCTTTTGCAGTCTTGCGACACACGAACTTTTTGTATGTTGTAGTTAAGGTGTTTGATATATTGACGCAGAGGCTTGGACGTGATGTCAGAGAAGGAAAGCGAAGGCAGTTCAGTTATATTGGTATGTTTATATTTCCTTCATTTAATAAATGTGCATTTGTGCAGATTGTGTTAGAAGTTTGAACCTCAATTGATATTTTAATATAAGAGAACTAAATCTGAAGAACCCTGACATGAAGAAATGTAAACCTACATACAGTCTATTGGTCCTTAAAATGTACGAGAATGAGATTCTGTAAAATGTAAGGAACGAGATCTTCCTTCTAAATAATACTCTTCACAAATTTAAAATTTAAGATCTCAATTTGTCAAATATATATCGTGATCAAGATGGCCGTGGAAGACCCAACCAGCAAGTTCCAACAAATCTTTTCTTCATTTTTGGAGAAGATGTTCCACGTTGTTAAAAGCTAGATCCATATTAGGTGTGTCTAAACAAATATCTACAATTTCTGACAAGTATTTCTTCATTTTTGGAGAAAGAGCAGATGGTTGTTGAAAGCTAGATCCATATTACGTTGTTAAAAGCTATCTGAATGACCAAACAAATACTTGCTAACAGACCGAACCTCCACCAATAATTAAGATTTTTTGGGGTTGGATAATCTATCAAATGTTGATTAAGTGGAGGATATAGGTTGTTTAAGAAGAGAGAATGGTTGGTTTTTTTTAGTCATTTCTCTTTCCTATAGTGACAACTATTTATTTCAAGTTTTGAGGAAAGATCTCAAAGAGATTCTTATCTCATTCTATTCTATTCAAGTGGTGACCTAGAATGGCCAAGTTGTTCTGGCCTTGGATTGACCATAACCCTAATTAAGGTAATGTGATCAGTTATCTTATCAGGCGCCCACACTTAACCCAGTAAACTGCCATCAGGTGACTACTCAACAAGTTCATACCAGTTTTAGAAATCTACAGGCTCAATTTAATTGACCATTTTTATCAAACCCACTTAGTGTAAGAGTGATAATATAATTTGTTAGTATATATGACATATAATATATATATATATATGTATATATATATATATATATATATATATATATATATAGGTCATATCAGCTGAGGGTCTTTTGTTGGCTAATCACAGATGAACTATAAGCTAAACGCTCAAATGTAACACTTTAAACCGTGCTTACCATTGAATTTTCACTGGTTTCACCTTAAGTCTCTGAATGAATAAATTATAATTCGTGATGCGCTGCTCACATAACCTTGATCTTCAAAAATCCAACAAAAACAGGAAACCTTCTATTTTGATTGGAACTTTATTTTTCCAAAGATTTGTTATGTGACTCTGATCAGTTCATTTAATTTGCTGCAGGAAAACTGCTAAGGGATGTTGATCCTGAATTAATGGACAGCCTAATACAGGCCACAAAAGACGGTGACCAGGGCATGCTAAAGACACTATCTGGTTCAATAGCTTTTGATGATGATGATGATGCAGAATCCGAATATGAGGAGGAAGAAGAGGTATTTTATTATAGGGTCTTTATTACCCCTTCATATTTGGCATAATAGACATTGTTCTAATTTGTATTGAAGTTTACCCGGTTGGGATAATTATACTACAGCGTGGAAGAAATAAAATTAATAGACTGAACTTAGAAAATGAGAGCCAACGAGTATAACAACTGTTGCTCTATTAGAATTTAACTTTGATTGATTTATGGCCTGATTGGTAACTTACCATTTCTTGTTTCATGTTTTCTGTTTATCGTTTCCTCCTCTTTAATAAAGAAAAGCATCACTATTTTTTGTTTCTTATTTTTTTTCTCTTTTATTGAAAAAATAAATAAAAACGTGTTTGGTATCAATTTCTTATTTCTTGTTCTCAAACCTGTTCAATTAAAAAAGTAATAGTTTTATATGAAAATTATTTTTTTACGTTATATTTATTATACATTTTATAAATTACGAATAATAAAAGAATATTTTTGTTTGTGTTTTGGAAAAAAATCGAAAATAGAAACAAGAAACAAGAAACTTTATTTTGTTATTTAAAAAATTTATACACAATTTTAGAAACGTTTCCAAAAAATGAGAAACAAGATACAGAAACAATTTCGAAATGTTTATATTTTTAAAAACTAGAAACCAGAAACAAGAAATGGGAATGTTATTAAAGGGGCCTAAAAACCTTGGTTTCTGGACTCAATTGAAGGGGCATTATGTTCATATATGTCATTCAATGCCATATTATTCATTTTAGTTTTAGAAGTTTGCCTCTGGATCCTCCAGCAGAGAAGATAGTCATTATTTTATTTATTATTTTTCCCCCCATATCTTAACTAGGGTCCGCATGTGGATACTGCAACAAGATGGCTTGATGGGTTAATCAATAAGGACAACAACATTACAAATGAAGTTTACTCGCTACAAAGTGTTGAGTTTGACCGTCAGGTACTTGACTTGCTGCTTCCTAACGCTTTGTTTTTTGTTTTTCGTTGCAATGGTGTGTTATCCTTACCCATCTTTCTTATATCATTCTCTTGCCTGTTGAATAAGTTATTAACTCATTCAGTTCATGCCACCTAAATTTGCTACATCTCTGTAATGTTTTCAGTTGTTTAAGATTGTCGCAATCTAAAGAGCCCTTGCTTGGCTGCTAGCTGAAAATTTTTATAATTAGGCTTGCTTTGTCTACTCTCAATTAGCCAAAGCAACATAATGATAAGACAAGGAAATTATGAACGATTATAAATTATAACTTTAAGCTTTTATTAGCTTCTATTCCCATGCCCAATTCTGACTTACATGACAATCATTAACAGGAGCTGCGTAGACTTGTTCGAAAAGTGCATTTGGTTGAAGAACGCAAGGCGGCAACTGAAGAGAATGAGGATGAAGTCAATATGGAAATAACAAACGCTAGAAAGTCCCTTACTCGTTTTCTTTGTAGAATGGCAAAACAATTGCCCTCCTATGAATTCTAGTGCAATTTTATTTGTGCAATATATTAATTTAGCATTCTTTCCTATGCACACTTGTTTTTAACCTTTCAGACTGTTTACTCTCACTCTCAACACTCAGGTTTCTTTTCCTTTTCTTCCACTTCTTTAAAGTCTGCTTGAGAAAGTAGTTGAATGCTAAGGATCAGAGAGACTGCATATCAGGTTCCGAGGGTAATCTGATTTTCAAGGTCTTTCCTGATTCATTTCATGTCCATTTCCATCACTTTATATCTGCAGGAATGCTTTTTAACAGCTGCGGAATTGGGAGGGGTCGAGAAGATGGACTGTGGGAGAAATTTGGCCTATTGATGATGCAACTACAAGCACACTCGAACTTGCCAGGAAACCAACAAAAACTACCTTACATTTAGGAATACTCGCGATATTGTTTAAAATTCCATCTTGCCCTTTTCTGCATCAGCTTATGCCAATTGAGGGTTGCAAAAGGCAGCACAACTTTTGCTTTAAAATTGTAATTTCTTCTTTATGATGGAAGATTAGTATTGAATGACGCCATGTTTTTTAGTGGTATTAACACGCTGATTGAACAATGATTGCAGGTGACGCTGGCTCCTACATCAATGCCTCGAACCGAGACCACTTTCTGAAAATTTCATGTCATAAACTTCAACATTCTCGGCCCGGCGGGCTGCTGTTAAATCAACTGGACAAACGGGTACGCAAAATTTGAACAGGATTACTCTTGGACATGGTGTGAATTGTGAGAAGAAAACAAAACCCACCAAAATGTGGTCCAATCTACAGAAACAACAGGACACAATTTCCTGAAAGTAAGGGATTTCTGCTTACTGCTCAGGTTTGTCTTGTATGTAATTTTTATTTTCGTTATATATTTAATTTTATTAGTAAATTATTTTGATGTTTCCATCTAAATAAAAATACACTACAGGACAATTGTTCCAATTGGAGATTCATCCCTTCTACTTGGACAATTTCGAGACTCATCCCTTTCTACTTTTGCACAGTAAGCAGTTCAAGAAGCCATCAAACATTTTTTTACAACCAATCAACCTTTTGAAGAGATTAAGGATTCATGTCCTATGACCTTCAAACATCTTGAATTGACATCAAACTCTTAATTATTAGAATCTGGTCGGCCGCTGTACACCAATGTGAAAATTTCAAGTGTTTTTTTCTTTACAAAACACGGCCATTTGTTTGCAAGTTGATACAATTTAGAAGGGGAAAATGTTATAAACGGCATAAACGAATTTTTGTCGACAGGTTGATATTTTCAAATAACCCATTTCTGATATGTCTCTTTCCCTTTAATTAAGATCAGAGGCCAGCTGTTTAACACCTTGTTATGATAAAGGGTGGCTGATAAATATTAGTTAATTTCTTCTAGTGGTCCTCGGTATTGAAAATAAAAGGGCCTTGTGAATTTGCCGATTTGGTAATGACTTTTCTTTTCAAGAGATAATGTTCAAAAGTAATTAAAATCTTTGATATTTTTAACGTCAATAGAGCATTAAGAATTTTCTCTGTTTCAAAAAATTTAGCATAGCATAAAACTGCAAGTTTGTTAGCTGTCAACAGAATTAACGTTTTCTCAAACTTTTGTATCATTTGAAAATTTCTAACGTTTAAATTATATAAAATATTCTTGAATTATATAGTTGATAAAACATAACATTTTACACAATTATGAATTCAATACAGTAGTTAGTTTCATACCTCAAAACTGAATGTTGTGATCCACTAACATTTTACACGATTTAGCCACTCTAAATACATGTGTAAAGGCATGGGTATTGGCGGCTGGGAAATTGGTGGCGCACCGCAGTTGAAATGAAAAAGCATTCGTGGGGGACAAAGACTAGATATGGATAAGGTCAAAACAAAAACCCACCTTTCCCAATTTCCATTTCTTATGCTTTTTTTCTCTCTTTTTTCAATAAAGATTTCTTATGTCTATTTCCATCAACTTTCCTCTGCCGCCTTAATTCTTCAGCTTCTACGCTACATCTTCTGGCTGCCCCCCTTCAACACTAAACTATGCATTACTAGTGGGTACATTTTACATTTGGTTGAAACATTAATCTAAGGACAAATCTTACCTATGCATTACTAGTAATTACTGCTTTCTGACATGGTATATTTTCATTGGTCATTTTCAACTACATTTCATAAATAGGTATATCTTACTAAAGTTTCTTAATCACTAGTAATATGTGGTACATCAAAAAGTTAAAAAGAAATTCCTATTCATCGGTGTTAATTTATTTTAGTTAAGCAGTAACATGGCAATAGTTTGAACACATAAGCTTTTATTCTAATATAACAGTAATAACTTGACCTAATTAAAATGGCAACTTGATCAGCTCAGATTTTTGCATCTGAGTCTCCACGATTGCGTGCTGAAATAATCAAGTTGCTATCAGGAAAACCCATCTCTGGTGGGTAGCTGCTTATTTAAAACTTTGCATTATAAAAATCAACAATTTTTCGAAACATTTTGAAGGTTGATTTGGGTTTGAATATGGAGAAGAGGAGTTGAAAATTGGAACGTTTCTCCGGTAGTTGTTATATGTTGAGATCATAATCAATTTTGGGTACAAAAACCAAAGTTGATATTGGAATGGGAAGTTGCATCCAACCTGAATTTGTCAAATTTTGGTAAACAAAGTAAAGAATAATATTATTGAAGAACAAGTAACGCACCTACGTGGAACCTTAGTCAAAGAATCCACCAATCAAATTTATTTGTTTAAAAAGTTTCTAGCGAGGTTGACTGGTTTGAAATTTCTGGCAAGAAAAACGTGGCCCAATCAGACCAGCAACCTGAAAAAGACTTCATTTTTTCTTTTTTCATCGTCCTTGTGTGCTCTTATTACTTTATATATTCTCAATTCTCATGCAGTTTTTCTTTGGATAAGTTATAATTTTGGAACCAAAAGTTACTTTATTCTCCTCAGATTGGCATGAAATATAGATTATTATGATCCTAGTCGGTGTTTGCGGTTAATTAATTAACGAAGAGCTTATATAATTTACACGTTTGATTAATTTTTTCTCGAATTGACATGATGAGTCATATAGTTTGTAGAAAGTCAACATTTCGGTGTGGCGCTAGATTTTCATACTAATATTATGTTTTTTTTTTCATTTTACTAATTAATTATGGTACTTCAAATCAAAAGTTTATGTCGAGGAGCTACAAATGGTAAATGCCAACTAAAGTTATGGTAAAAAAAAATTTCTAATGTTGTTAAGTGCATTGAAATTGTCAAATAGTAATGGTTAGATTCTGCGCACACAATTATTAAACCAAAAAAAAATCATTAAAATTGTGGTACAAATTAATTGTTGTTGAGTGTGGATATTTGTTCACAAACCAACCAGATATTTCTTTAAAGATCTCTGATTTTTGGCGCAAACCGACTTCGAAATTAATGTACAACTACAATCTTTAATTGCCACATCATTAATTCCACATCCATAATTTGTGGAGAATATATATATATATATATATATATATATATATATATAATTTCGGTCAAATTTTCAATTATAATCCAGATATTTTGATACCTTTACGAGTTGATCTTTATAAAATAATTTGTTTTGTTTTCATTTATATTTTAATAATTGATTTTTCGATGTCACTTGAAGAATAATATGTTATGTAAAAATAAAAATAAACAAAAATCAATTAAATTATCAGTCAGTAAGAGGGATGGACTTGAATAATAATTTGACCTTATATATAAATTATTCGTTTATTAGTTAATAAATTTGCTATGGAAATTAAAGAGAAGATTATATTTAAACTATTAACTAGGTACGAAAATAGAGATTTGTAATGGATAAGATGATTCATCTGTTGAATATTCATATAATTATTCTCAATTTTTACTTTATAATATACAAAAGTTCAACATATTTCAGTAATAAAATATAAGAAATGTAAAAAGCACACGAATTTAGATTTTAGAGCATGAATGGTTTGACTTTAGAAAATGAGTTTTGGACTAGAAAATTATTTTCAAATACAATTACAGATACTGCCTTGGCTGTGGCTGCTTTAATTAGTCAAACTTCCCATGCGACCTGGGCACTACAAAAATAAAATATAATAATAATAATAATAATAATAATAATAAATAATAATTCTAAATATCCTATTTCTTATTTAGATTTTCTTACTCCTTTTCAATTCAGAGCGACATTTTTATTATTTAGGTTAACTTAAATTTTTGTTGTTAAACGTTGGATTTATTATAATTTTTAAATTTCTAATAACATGACTTGATAACCAGTTGGTGATTGGTTATGATTTTTAACAAAGGAATACATACAATTAATTACACTATCTTAACTTGCTAATTGTATTAGTTAAAAATTTATTCAATTAGTTGCTAAACCATCCCAATATTTATGGAATGAAATATCATATTAAAATTATATCAAATAAAAAATAGTTAAAGGGTCAAAATCACTTCCCTTTCCATTGATCATGTTTGACAAATTAAAATTTTGGTATCATTTGGATGGTGATTTTGAAAAATCAATTATACTTAAATCTCTTTTTTCAAAATCACTAAATTCTACCCTCACTGCAAACACCTAAAATCAACTTCAACATAGTTGAATTGGTTAAGATAAATATCATTCACCAAAATGTCAAAAAATTGAAATTTCCACATTTACATATCGAGATATAATTAAGGGTAGAAATCAAATAAATAAAGTTTCGATATAGCACGATTGAATATAATACTAGTTCTAATTCTAATTTATTTTAGAATATGTCATTTATCCTTTTTAAATTTAGGAATTCAAATCTTCAATTTTTTTTAAAAAAAAAACATTTTTAATACACTATAAAACAACATTATTGTGAGTCCAGAGTAAAAATAAATTTTCAAAAAGGGGCAAAAGTTTATATTCTAATTTATATATATATATATATATATATATAATATTTTAATTATAAAATTTAAGATAATAAAAAAGAAACTATTTAATATATAAACTCTTTAAATTTACCAAATAAGGAGACAGTTGCCCCCTTCGACTTCGACTCCACTCCTTAGTCCTTATCGATATTTTAACTATTCAATTATACAGTATGTCAAAAAAAAAAAAAACTATTCAATTATACATAATTTCGATTTTCGAAAAGCCATGGATATATTTTTGTTATGTTTCTCTCTTTTAAATAGAAAAAATTAAAAAACTATCGCCCGGGCCCCACCAGTACTGGACACGTCAGCGTGAAGCTAGAAAAGTCCGTGGAGGTTCCCGTGTCTATAAATAACTGGATTCATCCTCCCGTTTGAAAACTCACTCCAATTCCTCTGTTTATCTTCCCACACCAATTCAATTTCTCCTAACATTCTCCTCTTCTCATCTCCCCATTATCAATGGATTCACAAATTTCATTCATATTATATCTCCTAACAATCCAAATTTCAATATCAGGTAAATTTATTACACTTTCAGTTTTTTTT
>NW_019104488.1:6432962-6553135 GCF_001995035.1 Momordica charantia
ACCCAAAAAAAGGGAAAAAAAAAAAAAGAAAAAAGAAAAAGATGCCCCTAAACTTTCCCCTCCACAACTAATCTCGTGAATCATATAACAGCACAAGTTACCCAGCTTTATTTAGTCATAAATTAAACCCACCCCCACACTAAGGCTAATGGGTTCAGCATCCTTGTATGAATCATTTTCTGGCAGTGATTATCAGTATACTTCTGTGGATTCACGAAATGGTCCGAAGTGGAGAACGAGATCATGAGAGGGAGGATTACTGTTTCCATGGAGGCTGCTGATGTTTATAGCTTAGTAGATACCCTTCCCACCCACCATCGGGGCAATCTGGTTCTTTCCTTTTTGTACCAACTCCAGAACTTGAGGGTTGCACATTAGCTCTCAACTGCTCTTCCATGGATCGGAGATGACCTGGGAAAAGAAGCTGCTTTAAACCCCCAGAATCACCTAATCCAGAATTTAAATCAAATTTAGGACGTGAATGAGCAGCGCCATTAGGAGTCAGCTGTGCATCTGGCATGCCCATGATAAATGGTGGGTGAGCGTAAGAGGAAGGCGGAACAGCTGACATAGGGCCCATAATTTGAGGCATAACAGCAGCTCCTCTTGAATCAACCATGTAAGGAATAGAACCACTAGGTTCATACATGGTTGAGAACGAAATGGTAGGCCCTGGTGTCAGTCCATTGTAACCAATAAAGGGAGTCTGGTGGTAAGAGACCGCAGAATTCATCCCTAATATATCTCCTGTTCTCGCCAAAGTAGCACCCATCCCAGCAGGCTCAACAATTCTGCCATTTGGCAAGGATGAAGCATGAAGAGCAAAATCTTTTCTACTAACTTCCACCCTTGTACCCATGATGGAAATAACAGATGCATCTGTACTAGGCCCTCCATAAGCACTTGCGTTTTGACAGTACTTACCAGGACCTTGATCTGAAGCATCACCTTGAACATATGGCCTATTGTTCAAATCAATATTCCTCACCAAAGGTTGCATTGATGACGAAGAGCAGGCCGGAGAAGCACTGTAGCTATTCTGATTGTTAAAGGGTCCCTCCATTCTCAAATCTGATGCTGGAGCATCCACATCGTCACCAGCGCAGTTGAGGTCTAGCTTTAGCCCCCCAGATCTTCTTTGTCCACTTTCAACTAAAAACTCTCCCGATGGAGGGAAAGATGATCCCAGGTTTTGTTTCCTGGTCTCGTCTCCAGTCTCAGCCACATTCAGATCAATGTCAAGAAAGTCCTGCCTCTGCTTCGAACTATCAGAATTTCCACCACTAGAAAGAGTCCTATCACTATCAGGAACTTTACGTGGGGAAGCAGGGCGGAAAGCACTGGTGGCTGCAGAGCCTCTCCATCCAAGGGTCCCTTCAAACTGCAAAGGTGTTAGAGGCAATCCAGAAGAAGCAGCTGGTCTAGACACAGAGATAACAGATACCGGTAAAGACACTGGAGTTGCTAACTGCTCTGTATCATCATTAAATACTTCTTGATTTAGATCAAATTCACAAAATCCTTTTTCTGTACTTGTTTCTGCCCCTCGAGCTGCTTCAGTGACCAGGGACGATTCCATTTCGTTTACATTTTCTGGTTGAGTATCCAAATTATCTGGATGAGTTAAGCATGTCTCCGCATCAGAATATGATTCAGCAACATGACTTTTTGCAGATTGAATCTCCCTTCCATGGAGATCAGTTGGCAGGTCCTGTTTTTCCACCATGGTATCTGGTTTACCCAGCGGCCTGATTCCACCATCAGACACTTTATCAGAAGAAGAGCTGCAGGATGGCTCTCTATATTCCACCACTTCTCTTTCTACTTCTTGAGCTACTTGCCGAGCAACCTCCAGCGCATCAACTATCCCATACTCAAGTTCCATATCTGACCTCTTATCAATTATGTTTGAAGTTTTGGAATTTAGTTTTGGTTTCGAGAATTCCGAATCAGTCATTAGACTGTCATCTTCCTTTCTCCGACGCTGTCTGTCTCCATTAACTTGTCCAAAGTCTTCCATCCTCGAAAAAGAAGCCCCACAATCCTCAAGTTTTCCTAGTAGACTCCCATTCATTGACAAATCCCGGAGAGCATTTCGATAGCGCTCACCCTCTGAACCTGCAGTTTTAAACCCTGGTGTACTAGAGTAGTTTATTTTTTTATCAGATATCCCACTGGTCGAATCTAGTGTGGAAACTCTCTCACTATCAAGACTAGAACTACGTCGACAGACACCAGCATTACCAGCATTGTCAAGACCATCATTATCTTGTTGAGCTGGAGCTTCTTTAGCAGACTCTTCACCGTTGGCAGCATCAAATCCTTCTAAACCAGTTCCAGAATCCTGCATGGGAGAGTGTGAAGAGATATCTGATTTCTCTGTCACACATGACCTACCAGAAGAGCCATCAATCTTATGCACCTGGTTTTCAACCTCTGGCAACTCATTCAACTTCTTCGAACCATCTAACTGTTCAGTATCACTGCCTTCCCTTGCAACTGGAAGGCTACAGGCCACACTAGCTGAGGTTCCTCCTCCAACAGAACACAGAGGTGTTTCTTCCTTCTTCGAGACATCCTCAGTTGGAACTAACATAACAGCAGAGTTTGATGCCAAATCTGGAGATCTATCTTTCACAACTGAATTTCCTGAAATCAACTGAGAGTCGAGCTCATTTCTTGGAGACTGAACCTTTGAATCTTCATTCTTATCTGGGTGAAGAGCATCAGGGCTTCCTGAAAATATTTTCTCTCTGACAGGTTCTGGTACTTGTTTTCCATCACTGGCTAATTCTCTTGAAACAGATCCACCTGAAGCAGATGACCTTCCTCCCCCATGAGCAATACTTGAATTCTCTTCATCAAAATGTATACCAACATTTTCTGTGTCACGAAGCAAAGCTTTATCATTTATCTCCTGCATCCATCTGTCAAGGAGTGCGCTTAATTCCTTCCCAAACCTAGATTTGCAATGGTCAGTATTTTCATAAAGACCTTTAACAGTAAACAAAATCCCAGAAGAAATGGACTTTTCTGCAGTTATATGAAGTTTCTTAAGTGCTTGCAACAAAACAATGATTGACTCTTCCACGGTGCTATCATTTGTATCATTACTAAACTCTTGAGCATCCTTTAGCCATCTTTGAATAAAGTTCAGTCCATCTAATTGGATAAAAAGATCAAGACAATCTTTATTCTCCGTAGCAGCAATAGCACCTGCAACAGCAGCCCAGTGCCTGGTTGCATCGCTAACATTCTTCACAAAACAATCCTTCTCCTTCTGCATAACATTGATCAATTCCTCAACTCTACATGGGGCTGTAAGCCCATTTTTTATTTCAGTCAAGGTAAAGAAGTCCTCAAGTGTCATCATGCTTCATATACCATCATTGAGAGCATCAGATGATAGAACCTTTTCATCCATCTAGCAGACTACCAGGCCAAGATTATGAAACAACACTGCAAATGAGAAAATATACTTGTTAATCAACAGACTCCTAAAACTAGGGAAAGTATGCATGCAGAGATAAACTGAGGTTATTGCATATTTGTTATCAAATGAGTTACAAGGTGATGGTTCAAACTAACAAGCACATTACATTATCAGCGAAAAACTGTTCTATGTAAACTATATGGGAAAAATGTTTGAAAATATTGGGGTTCAAAAATCAAATTAATCTTCAAACAGGCACAGCAGATATACCTGAACTATTGTTCTATACAAAATAATGCAGTTTCTCGATTATAGAAGGCCTGAAATGAAACATTGATTACGACACAAGCATCCAACTCAACAAATTGGTCAAAAATCTGTCTTATAGTACACTCAAAATAAATTATATGGAAAAAAGTATCAGAAGTCACGTCCAGCCAACATAAGAAAACTTAAGACGACCATGGTAAATATAATCATGTTATTCTGTAAGTTCAGATAAGACTTGACATAATACGGGAATACATAACGAAACTGAATATCAATAACCCAAAAATATTAATCAAAGCGAAAGAAAATACTAGCATCTTAATCCTATTAATAGTAACTATATTAGTAAGTTATAATTTAAACATTAAAATATTATACTATCATTAATTGTTCTTGCACCAAAACTGTCTGGTTGATGACCTTCAAGTTCAAGGGTATTCAATATAGATAACAAGTATGGTATTATCGATAAAACCAAAAAATGACTTTCTCAGTTTACTATACCAACAAGCAATGATCTTATTGATTGCAACCAACGAAAGATGTACCTAAAACAACAAAAGAAAGACGATATTCCATATCACCCTGAAAGCACATTAGTTTATAGATATAGATATAAGAGTAACGGTCAATAAACCTATTTGACTGTAGACAGAATTATCAACCCATTCACCAAAATAATGGGTGATCACGAGCAAGACCTTCATCAATGCTCAACTTTCTAAAAGGCAAAATCAAACACGATTTGCCAATGAATAATGATGAAAAAGAAAATCAGATTTGGAAAACAAACTACTACGTTTATAGAGGGTTCCACTAGGATAACCTACGAAACTTAAAGCAGTACCAAGTGCTACAACCAAAATCAGGGACTACTTTGAAAGACCAGTTGAGGAGGGAAAGTTATAACTATCACCCCAGAAAGGATAGTTTTAGTTACTGAAATTTCAAAAGCACCCTGCTACCTATAAAACGTGATAACTAAGACAATAATAATTCTAAATAAAATCCAGAGTCGAGTAAGCAGTTCTTCCGTCTACTCTAAAAAAAGCCAAACGAGATTTGGAAACTCGCACCTATGGACGTACCCCAGTATAAGATGATAGGTTAGAGCAGAGAAAATGGAAATTATCAAACGAGGTCACCCTGCTTTGCGGTCTTTAAACAAAGAACGGCGTGGATGAAAATGAAATGCAAATTTCAATAGGTGATTTGTGTAAATTAATGCGCAGATACGGATTCCGGAATAAAACTAAAAACCCAATTAAGAATGAGTAAATAAAATGCAAGGATGCAGAAGTATTGAGTGTCTTGCCTTGCCAACAGAACTTGAAACCCTAGGTTGAGACTCGGCGAGAAATAGGAGCTCCACAAACTCCCTCTGCTCCGAATTTCTCTCTCCTCCGGGTGATGAATGAGGATTTTCTCTCTCTAGAACTTAAGCTTTCTTTCTCTTTTCCGTTTTCACAAAACCCTCGTTTTGTCGTCTGTGAAACCTTCCCCCACATCGAGCGAGAGAGAGAAGAAACGAAAACGTTGCTTTTCTCTCTCTCTCTCTGGCTCCAATCGTGATTTCTATGTTTTTCTTTTCTTTTTTTTCTTTTTTTTTTATTATTTTGATCTTTGTAAGCGATGGGATGACGGCACGAGGGACGCGTGCGACACACAACTTACGGTTCCAACCGGGATGTGATATATATGAACCGGACATGTTCGGCTCGGACCGAAGAAATCCAGAAGCTGTCACTTTCTGGCAAACGGAATGCCTTTTTGTAGGCTCTTTTAATTATTAATTTGAAAGAAAATAATTGCAGTGTAAAAGGATTTGGACTTTGAACCAATTGTCTATATGCTTTTACCTTTTTTTTAAGAAAATGTACCATAGTTTGCCAAAAGAGTCATATTTTTCTAATGAGTGATATGTATTAGGAGACCATAATTCATGGGCAGATTATAAAATAAGTAATCTTAATTTAAATTTTGATTATTAATCATACTTATGTCAGTTATTTAGTTGTGAGTCACTTGATGACACTAAACTATAACCCTAACTAACTACTTTCAAACATGTTTGGTATGTGACGAATAATTTTGATGTATTTAAAATGTGAAGATTGGTTTAAGTCTTACGAGTAATAGTATGATCCATCAATTCAAGCATGAGTTAGTGGTTAAGCTAATCATCAATCATCTCTATGTTGAATAAATTAGAGTAATTTGATTAGCACTTGTAAAATAAATTAGCACAAAAAGAAAATAAACGACCTCTAAGCGAAAGTTCTCTCACGTATCTTAAGTTAGAATAAATCATTTAAATTTTAAGCAAAATATCATATATATGCATCAATACAAATATTAATTAACTATTTATGACATTTGGCATTCTCCGTTAATTTATGCTATTCTAATGTTATGATTTGTTATCGAAATGTTTAACAATACTTGTCAAATTATGAGGACAAGCAACTTCATTTATTGACTAAAACTAGCACAAAAATCATTTAAAGAAATTGAACTTAATGAATCGGCCAACAAAAGAACCAGCAAAATGACGTGCCAAATCACACGAAATGGAAAAAAAAAAAAAGAAATTATACCAAATGAAATAAAATAAATATGTATTTATAAAATTTTCATGAACTTTTGTTTTTTTAGAAAATGTCACAAAAGTAATTGGTCTATGTATAAGTTTGTAATTTATGTCATTTTTGTAAAATTTTATACTTAATGCTATATATATAAATACATATTCATTTTTGTGCTAATTTTGTAATTCCCTCCTATAAAACAAACTTCAATAATAGAGAATTATTCAGTAGACAAATACATTTTAATACAAGATTAAAGCATTTTTCAAAATTTAGATTTTCTTTTTAATAATTTACCTGTCGTAAAATTTATGGTAAAACATTAAACACATGAATATGTCATTCAATTTGATCATTAATATTTTTAAATTTTAAATTTTACTCCTAGTATATTAAAAAATATCAATTAAACCCTTCCTTGTTTATGCAAAAATTTATTAGGGAAAAAAGCCAAATTAATATTTTACTATTACATTTAAACACATGAATATGTCATTCAAATAATTTGAAGAAAATGAATTTAGTTGATCATTACGTTAATAAAAAAAAATTAGTGGCAAATTATAAACTTAACAAATCTCTTCTACAAATGACCCAATTGAATATATTTTAAACATTTAGAGCAAATTGAAAATCTTAAAAGTAAATATCTTATTAAAAATTATCCAAAAACTAAAAACTAATGTGTATAATCTCGAACAGAGAGAGATAAACTCTAGTGTCTATTTATTTATGAATGCAGTAATATTAAAAAAGAAAACACCAAAGAGTTGCAAAATAAGTTTTTGTTTCGGACGAACTAAACTGATTATTTGTTTTTTTTTATGCAGTAAAAAAATACCATAAACAAAAATATAATCACCCCACAAGTTTATTGTATTTCGTTCTTACAAACAACAAAACGAGAAAAAAAAAAAAGGAAAAGTAAGAAGATAATGGCCCCCCTAATCTACTCACTAGCCATTAAATTATTTAAATTCTCTTAATTTTTCCACTTTTTTGCCTGCGCCCACACAACTGGAGATGTCAAACTTAGAAGTTATAATCTTCGAATTAGACCAAATAAATAGAAACACCGGGCAGTAAAGTAATTAGTACCACCAAGATCAAGCCAGCAATTTCTAACCAACTTGGAGCCCAACCCTTCAGTTAAGAAATTACATCAAGAAAATTTATTATTAAAGCAAACATTAATACACTACAACCAAGATACCAATCCATATATTAACATTTGAAGTACAAAATATGTTCACGACCACTACTCACAGATTAGATAACATAAGCACGCCATTAATCACCTCACAATACTAGTTAATTACAGATAGATTCATGTATACATATCTAAATATCTTCTTTTTGTTGGTTAAGAGTTGATGAGATGTTTGGCAGCTTCATTTTTATTGACAGAAAAAAGTGTGTTTTATTAGAGGTCGATGAGGGTAGGGGCAGACCTTGGGGGGTTGGAGAGCATGTGGACGACCTCCCTCATGGTTGGCCTTGCGGAGCTGTCTTCCTCCACGCACATCATCGCTATTTTGAAGAGGTGGATCACGCATTGGAGAGGGTATTCGGTGAGCCGCGAGTCCACCACGGCTAATACTGAGGCTGCATCCGACGGCTGAGACAGCTCCGATGTGGTTTTCAGGACCCACCTCACTATGTCCACGCCTTCTCCGAAATCGCCCACTGGCTTCCTCCCGGCTATCAGCTCCAGCAGTACTACACCAAAGCTGTACACGTCGCTTTTCTCGTCCACTTTCAGTGTGTAGGCGTATTCTGTTGTCCGGTTTGGGTTGGCACCAAAAACACAAGATAATCAATTCAAATAAACCATCTGAGATTTTGATCTCAATCATGCACCAAAATTAAATATGAAGACAACAAAAATCCATTGCCCATAATTAGTAGATTTCCATTTCGGAAATTAAATGTATGGAACTTCTTTTCCATTTCTCGAGGGAAATGGAAACCAAATCTTAGTCAAATTTGAAAGATAAAACAGCAAATATTAATAACATATATATATATATCGAACTTATCTATTTCCTACCCTACAGCTATTGAATTAATAAAATATATTGTTAATAGGTAAATTGTAATGGGTGACAAATAATTTTAATTGCAATTAGGACAAAATGAAGATGGTGCAAATATTACAATCTTGCAAGACAAGAAAAAAAAAACTCATATTTACAAATATTTTTAATAGACAAAAAATAAAATTTCCGGATTTGTAAGTATAGCAAAAAAAAAAGTCGAGCCAATCAAAAATTTCTGTTTGCTAGAAGAAATCTTAATCATTTATAAGATATCTAGAATAGTTTATATAAAATAGTTTAAATGAATTCTAATACCTAGAAACAGAATCAATAGATCAAACCCATCTGAGTTTAGGGACTTTCTAGAAAGTAACCCGCATGTATATGGGCTGCCGGAAGTCGTTCGGCCCACAGATCCCGAATCAAATGAAAGTGTTGTCAGATTTTGTTTGTTTGTTCTCACTGTACAAGCACCTAATCACTAATTTTGTGGTCAGTTGAATTCCAACTTAATTATTCAAATTATTTTAATCAACAAGTTAATCACGTTTATTAGTGAAAATGAATAAGTTAATCCCATTAATACTCTACAATCTAATAACAATAAACTAGGGCACAACACAACAACTTACGTACTCCTAAATTGTATCGGTCATGTAATTAAGAAACAGAACTTATTATAGAAATTACTTATGATGATGAAGAATCAGATGAGAGAACAAACCTGGAGCGATGTAGCCGTAGGAGCCGGCAATGGAGGACATGCACTCGGACGCGCCGCCGTTCTGCAAGAATTTGGCGAGCCCAAAGTCCGACACATGCGCCTCAAAGAACTTATCCAGCAGTATATTATTGGACTTCACGTCTCTGTGAATGATCAGCGGCGTACAATCATGGTGCAAGTAACAGAGCCCTTTGGCGGCTTCCATCGCGATCTTGTACCGCAAGTCCCAGTGCAGATGTGCGCCTTTCGCTCCATGCAGCCTCTGGTCCAAGCTCCCATTGGGCATGTACTCGTACAGCAGCAGATTCGTGTCTCTGTTCGACACGTAGCCCAAAAGCCTGACGATATTCCGGTGCTTGATTCGCCCTAGTGTCTGGATTTCGGCGGAGAAACCGTGGTCGTTCCGGCCGCTTCCCAACAGCAGTTTGATCGCGACGATGGAACCGTCCGGCATAGATCCACGGTACACCACGCCGGCGCCGCCTTTGCCGATGATGTTTTCCTCCTTTAAGCACTCGAGGACGTCTTCCGCTTTGAAGTTCAGGCGTTGAAACGCCGTGAGCTTCCAAGCCTTTGATTTCTGAATCCTCTTTCGCTTCCGGAGGTAAACAGCGGCGAGTATGCATAACAGGACAGTAAATATCGCAACGACTGGAATGATCAGCTTAAAGGATCTGAAATTGCTGTGTAGAGATGCACAAGGCCCGTGGTTGGGGAAGCAGAGGTTAGGGTTTCCGGCGAATGCGCTGACGTTGAATACCGAAAACTGGCCGCCGGTGGGAATTCTACCGAAGAAGTTGTTGTGTGACAAATCTAGAGTCGTGAGACTCATCATCGACCGAATCTCGTTCGGAATTTGGCCCGTCAGTCGATTTCCCGAAAAATTCAGGACGCTCAAGATTTTCAGTTTCGAAATTCCCTTGGGGATTTGGCCTACGAGGAAATTTACACTGAGATCAATTGACGTTAAAGACGTGCAGTGAACGACCGAATGCGGAATTTCGCCGCTTATGTTGTTATTGCTCATATTGATCTTCAGCAACTTATTAAATTCAAATATTCCCAAAGGCAACTCTCCGGTGAAGTGGTTATGATCCAGAGAAAGAACCTGCAAGTTTTTTAAATTCTTAATAGCCGCCGGAATTTCCCCGGTGATGTGGTTGTAACTAAGCTGTAGACTTCCAAGAGACTCTCCTGACATTTGATATGGAAGGGCGCCGGAGAAGTAATTATAACTGACATCGAGTAGCTCCAACACGGGAAAATTGAAGAATCCAGCCGGAACCGTTCCATTGAAGAAATTTCCCGCAATTCTTATTTTCGTGAGCGATGCACAGTGTCCTAGTTCCTCAGGGATGGGCCCGAAGAAGTAATTATCCAACAGAATCAAAATCTTCAAACTACCTTTGCATAAATCCGGAGGAATGAGTCCAGTGAGGTGGTTGGTGGCCACGTCGAGCAGAAACAGTTTTCCGTTGCGCCCGAGATTCTCGGGGAGTTCGAGCGTGAAATTGTTGCTCCACAACTGAAGCACTTCGAGATGCGGAAAATCACCGACGAAAGAAGGAATTGGACCGTGAAGTTTGTTGCTGAACAAATTGATCAGCGTAATGTTCTGCAGTGCCGCGAAACTCGCCGGTATCTCTCCGGTGAGTTCGTTCAGCGAGAGGTCCAGCGATTTGAGACTAACCAAACCAGAAAGTTCCGAGGGAATCCGACCAGTAAGATTATTTATTTGTAGAAACAAAGTATGCAGGTGCCTCAAATTCCCCAAACTCGGAGGAATTTCACCTGAGAGATTACAGTATCCTAAATCGAGAAGCTCAAGGGAACTCAACGATCCAAACTCGGACGGAATTCCGCCGTCGTAATGGTTAAAATACCCGGCGTAAAGATATCTCAGATTCTTCAACCGCGCCAAACTCGCCGGAATCCTTCCGCTAAGCCCATTTCCCCGAACGCTCAAGAACTCCAACGTCTGCATCTCAGAGTAAACCTCCGGAATCTGACCGGTGAAGTAGCATCCGCCGAGGTCAAGATACTTAAGCTTCTTCAGCTTCACGAACTCCTCCGGAAGCGGCCCGCTAAACTCGTTGTTATAAATATCGAAGACCTCGAGTTCCGTCATTCCGAGCATGATTTCCGCCGGTAAATTGTCACGGAAGGCGTTGTTGGAGAGGTTAAGAGTCCTAAGGGACGTGAGTTTCGCCATTTCCAGAGGAAGCTCTCCAGTGAGATTATTATTCACCAATGTTAGGTTCACAAGTTTGTCCAGCATTCCAATCGCCAGCGAAATCCGGCCAAATAGACGAAAATTCGAGACGTTAAGCGAAACAACTCTGTAATCGACGTCGCATGAGACACCGGAGAAAGCGCAATGTCCAGAAGGCGATGACGACGGCTCCCAATCGTGAAGCCCCGACATCCCCGGTCCAATCAAGGCGCTCTTCATCTGCAAGAGCGCTTCCATATCACGATTGGCGAAGCAAAAACAGGCAGAGAAAAGTAAAACGAAGATAATGTGGAGTAAAACAACAGGATTAAGCGGTTTTTTCTTCATCGTCTCAGCGCTTCGTCTTCTTCCTTGGAATCGGAACACCAGTGAAGATGATGAATAAGAGAATATGAAGTTGGCGTTTGCGTTCGCGTTACTTGTATGCCAATGGCAATGGCATCAAAGCCAGCAACAATTCAGAGCTCCAATAGGCGATGGCGGTAAAGATTAAAAAACTGACGAAGAAAATACAAATCTGAAACATCCAATTCGAAAGCGAGGCTGCGAGTATGGAATCCGCTGAGGCCGTCTTATCCTAAGCTCTACGACTGCGCTACCTCCGGCCATTTTTGGGCCCCACGCATCATGTACGAGGGATTAGATTAGACGCCGACCGACGGATTGATGGTACTGGTCTTCTGTCTGGACCGTAATACCTAACGGCGTCGTTTGAAATGGAAGTAGGAAGTGATCTGAAACGTGTGGTTGACGGCGTGTGATGAGTAGGGAAGTGGGACCCACCCCGGTTCTGGTAAGTCATCTCGCGCGTCGTGTCGTATCGTTCTTGGTCCGACGTGGACATGGAGATGGAAAAGAAATAAATTTAATTGATTAAAAAAATGGTGTGGTTTTACTAAGACAGAATAGGGAATGGGCTTTGTGTGATTGTTGAGGGCCCAACCAAAGGCTGTTTCCGTCTTTTTCCCAACAGACACTTTCCCCTCTGACTCTCCCTTTCCATTTCGTCTTTCAGCGCAAAGTCCACTCTTCCTCTATTTTGTAGGCCCACTCACTCTCCTTCCCCATTGGGCCTTCCGGATTTTATCCCCTGCTCCCCACCTCACCATAACTCACCCTGTTCCCTTTTTCTAGAAACAAAATTATTCAATTCAAGTCAACCCACTGCAAGGGTCCAACCTTACATACATATCCCAATCCCCATCACGACTGTCCCTCACATTATAGCTCCTAAAAAACAAAAAGATTATACAAAAAAAAAATCCAAATTTAACTAATCAAAAATATTATTTACTTCGACCCTCCACTAAAAAAATTGGCGACCATCAACCAAAACAAAGTTGGTAAATAGTTTGGTTACCTTTTTTTATTGTCAATTGATTATTAGAGTCAAGCAAGTATTTAGATGATGGGCAATTCTTAAAATTAAAAGGGATTGAAAGTTGTAATGTAAAATTTTACTCCTTTTAAAACAAAAGTGTCTAACTCTATTCTTTAAAATAAACTTAGCTCAATCAGTTAACACATTACTTATCCTTTTAAAAATGAAATTTCGAATCGTCTCACCTCTTTTTTTTAATTGACCACTCTCGGACCACATGCATGGTATATATATTTCTTCCTCATATATCTAATATCTAGTGATTATATATAAATGAAAACAACCACATTTATTTATTTTTCGTGTGGTTTTTGGAGATGCAAGTAATGCTTCAAGTTTACGTTTTTGGAAAGAAAGTGGATTTGGCTTTGGGAAGAGGGAAAAGTGGAGAAGTGGGGCAGTGCGCATAATCTAAGAACCGCTTGAATTCGAAATAGCATCAATTCCATCGCAATTAATTTGATTTTATTTTTTTTTAACAAATGTTCTGTTAATCCACTATGAGTTGGAAGAACATATTCCAATTCTCACCATTAGTGGTGAAGAATTGAAACTTTTCTTTTTTTTTTCAAATTAATGGAATCTAAGGGTGTGTTCTGGCGAATAAATGCTACTACTTTTGTATCAAACAAATCCCTTTTGGTATAAATTGCTGCCATTGGCCACTCATAAAATAACTCCTCCCTACCTAATATTTGACATTCCAAAGTACATCGAGTTTTTCTAATCTTTTTTTTAAAATTAATAGTGTTTTGATCTTAAATTTGTTAAGCATCCAACATTAAAAAAAAAAATGAACTTTACAATAATTTACAATAAATATGGGTTACTTCTCTCATTGTCAATTGGTTGTGAGATGGAACCCATGAATATTAATATAGTATCAGAGCCCAAAACGATCAAACGAGCAACCGGTCCAAAAATAGGATCCGGCCATGATCGATGAGCCAAAAGAGCCACGATCTTGAAGCACATTGAAAAGAGAAGAGACCTTACAATGATTTATAATAAACATGGACTACTCCTCTCATTGTCAATTGATTTTGAGATGAAACCTCATTAATATTAATAAAATCTTATTGAGTACGAGTTTAATTGAAACTACCGTAAACTGTAGAGATAAAATTAAATATTTTATAACATTAAAATCAAAATTGAAAACTAATATATGATCAAGGAATCAAAATAATGTACTGAACTTTAACTAACCATTTCTTCTGTCTCCTACTCAAACTCGTGCATTTTTTGCAATTAGGATTCGGTCTACTCTAGAGGAATATATTTACAGAAATTAAATTGGTCTTTTGATGAGAAGCCAAACAATATGCTTTTGCTTTTATTCGTACGAGTGGAGATCAAAGAATCTTCATACCATTTGCTCTAAAATACCAAAACAATAGCGGATGATTATTATTATTATTATTATTATTTAAATTCAACACAGGTGGAATTCGAACTTACAATGTAAAGTATTATGAACCGATCAATATCAATAACTAATTATTAGTATATTTAAATCGTTTAAAATTCTATTTCATTATAATATCGAATCAAGTATTGATTTAAAATATTTGAAATAAGTTCTTATTTCAACCTACTCTAAAACAATTTATATTTTCAAATTTTAAATAGGGAAAATGTCAAGCATTACAATTTAGACCAAAAAATTGAGCGAAAGCGAGCATAACTTAACGGTAATTGGCATATACTTCCCACCAAGAGATGGTGAAAACTAAATAATTTAAGTCTTTTAAAAAAAAATTTAAATATTGATATTTGCATATATTTTAAATTAAATTAAAACGTTGGCTACCAGTATACAAGTTAGCAAAAACAAATTATGAAAATTAAGTTTTATAAAACAAATGGGGACACCGATTTAAGATATCGAGAGAAAAGAAAAGAAAAAAACAGTAATAAACTTTAATTTTCTCTACCATCCAAAAATGATATGTTTTTTAAGGAAACGCTGAATCCTATAGTCCCTCTTTTCTAATTTTATTTTATTTTTACTTCATATTTTCTAAGTATTTCCATTTTCAATTATGGTGTCAATTAATCATTTAAGACTCAAAACAAAGTATTTTTATGTTCATTTAATTAGGTTTTATAAAAACAAAAAATGCAATTAAAATTTCTAAAGGGTGTCATTTGACATTCAAATCACGTCAACTTGCTAAATAAAGTAATGAAATAGATAATGGCGTAGCTAAATATGAACCAAATTAGGTAGGAAATCATCCCAAATTATTTTAATGCTAGAAGCTTTCTTTTCCAAATACATAGCTTGTTTCTTAAAAAAAATTTACCGTTCTTTTAATGTCAATAGTCAATTAATGAGAAATCATTTATGGGGGATTTGTTTTTATAGAAACACTACTATTCATACATACATCCCCTTTGAAGGAAAATTTATTGCAAGAAACAAACGTTTGACAAGACAAGACTTCACATGTGGAGCAATTTATTCTCTAGTGTCCAAAAATATAGTTTTTATTTTTTGGGTCTCTCGTTTTTTTTAAGTATTTATCAATAGTCAATGAATTTTAAAAAATATCCAATAAATCACTCAACTTTCAATTTTGTATGTGTATTTGTAAGTCCCTCAATTTTTAGAATTGTGTATTTAATAGATTCTTGACCTAATCAACATCTTTTTTAAATTTACTTATTTAAGTAACACGATAGAAAGATGATGATCCTATTAGTTACAAAATT
This sequence comes from Momordica charantia, assembly GCF_001995035.1. The sequence goes on from NW_019104488.1 coordinate 6,448,349, forward strand.
CATATTTATGTCGATTAGATCAATTAATTTGAAAAAAAAAGTAGATAGGGATCTATTAGACATGAAATTGAAAATTCAATGACCTATTAGACACAATTTTAAAGTTCATGAACTTATAAGACACAAATTGAAAGTTTAAATACCTATCTATTATACATTTTCAAAGTCTAAGGACCTGTTAGATACAAATTTGAAAATTCAATAACTAATCGCGTAATTTAACCTATTGAAATAAGAAATAATTTGAACTTACAGTGGAAGAGGCATAAATATGATATTAAAGGTGCACTTAACCTCTTCAATCCTCACAACAATTTTTAGTCTCCATCCCCACCTTATTTTCAAATCCCCAATTCGACAAATTTGATCCTCATGAGAAAAGATTATCTTTGATCAGGTTGATATAAAGAATTATTAAATATCAATACTATATTAATATGATGTATTTTCGTATGCATGGATTAATGTCTATATTATTAAACTAATTAATTTTTAAAAACAACCAATCTTTTAATAATAATCCAAGGTAAAAAGTTGATAAACAAGGAAAGGTAAGAGAACCCACACTACATGCCTCTATAATAATTTTATCATCTCTCACAAAAAGATATATAAACGTCTAACCATTTAAATCTACAAAGTTTCTATAGTTATTACAATAACATTTTAATTCTAGCAATTTACTTTTAAGAATGGTAAATATTTAATAATGAGTGTTGGGCAAAATTTAAGTTAGAATCTTATTCGAAAGTAACTTGTATACCAAAACTAATTTTAGTTTACCAATTTGAGCATAGCTCAACCGATTAAAGCACCGGCTTGCGACTAAAAGTTTATGAATTAGAATATTCATCCTTACTCATTATACTCCAAGAAATTTAGCATACTTCTTATAATATCACAGGTCATCTACTTCATGAATTAGTAATTCTTATGTGTTTTCCAACATTAAATGTCGGACACTTCCATATATCAAATATATATATATATATATCGACAGTTCGATTTGACTCTAACTCACGGTTAAAACTAAGTATTAACTTGACTTTAAAATATATGTAACCGAGCATACAGAAGTGCAAAGTTTTGTTACTTAAGTCACCAACTCATCTCATCTGGAACTTACTTTAAATGCTGAAATGAGGTAAAAAGGCGAACCAATTACTCAACAAAATTGGGAAACTGACATATCCAACAAGAATCTATTTGCGTTTATTGTTGAAATAAATTTAAATTGAATTGGACTCGATTCAGCAATCAGTTTCGCGAAAGAAAAGAACAAGAAATAATTGGATCGCCGTGGCTAAAACGGTGGCTTCACGTGCAAACAGAGCGTCTGGAGATTATTATAAAACAAAATAAAATACGAATCCGTCTGCTCTTTCTTTCATAATGATCGTCTGACGCAGCAGCAGAAGAAGAAAAAACACAGCTTTGAAAAAAATGTCGATTTTGTTTCTTATACTGGAAATTTTGTGAGCGACTGACGGATTGATTTATGATTACGACATGACGGCTTCAAAAAAGCCTCTGATTCCTGATTCTCGTTTCTCAAAGCCACCCAGTTTCTTCAGTTCCCTCTGGAAATTTGTGATGATGGACAATTCTATTTCTGACCCGTATCACAAACAAAATCCGTTTTGCTTTCGTTTCTGCTGCCACGCCCTCGGCCCGCCGGCACTCCACTGCCAGACCCATAATGGGCTCCCTATTGGGCCTTATTCTTTATTTCAGTACTCCATTGGGCTTCATGGCCCAATTAATACTGCCCGGTCTGGCCTCTACTTCTTACTGCAAACTGGGTGCATAGTTTTCATGTGTTTTCGACAAAGGTGAATTATTCCACCATATCTACTCATTATTGTCTAATTTGTATGATTTTTTAAAGCTAAATTTATGTTTTCATCCGTAATGTTTAAAAATAATTTAGAATTATTTTATGATAAACTTCAAAGAATTTTGACCTATAACTCACTGTTGGTTAGTATTAAAATTAAGTGATATATATGATAATTGAGTGATTTGATAGACCTTTAACAAATAAATTAAGGACTTAATTGGAATTTTTTAAACAATAGTGATTAGATTTTAAAAAGGTGTATAAATAATAGAGATTAAAAGATATATGAAGAAGGAATTCCTCACAAATATGAAGATTCAAAGGAAGGGTAGAAGCATGATGAGCAAACCAATCAACATACAAAAGTTGCCTTCTCGATAAATATGTCATATATCAACACTCTAATGTTAAGAGATTAGTCGTAAAATATTTGACATCAATGGATGGAGAAGAAGAAGAGAACAGTGGAATAATTAGTCATTTGCCCAATAGCATCACAATGGCAAATTATTGACTTATTTAAGTCAATATTGATTAACCAATTTTAATTACTCGTTAAAACTAAATTTTGTTGCCCATGAACTACCATCAGTAATCATTATATTATTTTTTGGTTGATTATCTCAAAAAACAAAAGAAAAAAAATACTGATATTTTCGCTGTAAACTAGATACAATACAATCATACAATTTTAAAAAATCTCCATAGACGAACTAATAATTTAACGTATAAAATATATCAGATATTTTAAGAAATGACGTAAGTCACGTGGATTATTCGCGGTTGAAAATAAACTGAGTTAATATATTATAAAATAAAACCGACCAATTTTATTTATTTAAATGGAGGCGATTGATGACCTTGTATGTCAGGAATCATTGGCAACTTTACATTTAAAAGTTGTGATCAGACCTTTTTCCTTTCAAACAAGTTCCCTTTTGTCTTTCTTCTTTTATATTTTCTAGATTTAAATATTATTTTCATCTACACACTTTTAATTTTAATTCATTATAATTTATATTATATTTTGATAATTTTAATTTTTTTTACAAAATTTTAACACCATATAAATCATGAGTACAAATTATAGTAATATTTTAAGAATTTTAGTTAAAATTTTAATCAAAATAAACGAAAAAACATTAAATATTAAAATTAAAATAAATATTTTGAAATTATAGATTAAAATAACAAAAAAGTATTTAATTTTTTTTTTAGTTATTTTGTTTCCCTGCCACGTTGACTTGGGCTACAAGACAACGTTGGGCCCAGCCAACCGACTATGTCAGTGCCATTAACCATACGTAAAATCCATTTATCAAACAAAAGGCAAGAAAAAAAAAACTATAAAGAAATTTTAATCACAGTGAAAGAAAACCAATATATTTTCATTGCCAGAGTATCAATCACAAACATTGTTGGCTTTTCTTTTTCTGTTTCCTTTTGATATGATATTTTACGCATCAATTTACACTAATAAAATTATCCTAAACAAATATGCTATAGCATGGTAATATTAATATTAATACAATATGACATTAAAATATCGATTAACCTAAAACAAGCCTACTCATTCAATAAATTGAATATTCACCTACGTATAATATTTAATAATTTGACATACATTAATTAACTATTTATTTTAGTCCATTACTTATTTACTTTATTATCTAAGATACCTAAGTAAAATATCTCGTTTCTCAATCTATTCTAAATTATTTATTTATCATAATTCTAATGACTTTTTTTATGGATAAAGTAATTTTACTGGAATAAATTTATAGACGATGATGATGTTAACGGTTTTTAAATAATACACAATTTTAAAATGTTATAACTATTATGAACCAATATATATACAAATTAGTATAAAACTAAGAAAAACAGTTTGAAACACGAGTTGGTTTAATTGGATAATAAATACAACAATATGGAAAAATAAGGATTATTTCTTCAACATATTTTCCAACTATCTTTGAATCTCTATGATGTTCAGAACAATTTAATGTGTTTTGATATATTACATTTATTAAGGTTAAACACACGAACTTTGTGAACTCACTGTAAATTTGACATACAAATGAAAAATAATAATATAAATGTCATTCTGTTTCTGAATTTTACACAATATCTTCTGAATTCCCTAGAATACAACATAAAAGTAGTAATATTATTATGAAATTCCATAATAAAGAAAATAAACAAATAAACATACCCGTATAAAATAGTACCGATGCTAATATGTTAACTTGGACCGTTCTATCGTATACCCTCAATGATCTCCTCCCCTCGGACAAATTATGATAGACATCTTATTATAGTATCAGTCTACCTAACTATGATAAGCATCTTATCAATCTACCCTAATTTGACAAGGCACATCTTGCTCGTCACTCGAGCATAGAGTATGTCATTACTCGCCTCTTCAAGCACTTTTTGTCCAATCTAGAGATTAATCCATAAGTTTCGTAATGACTATTAGGCTCGCCAATAACTCTTGTTCAGTCTCCAAGGATTTCTTCCAACAACTAACTAGGTTTTTTACCATGTCTCTGATACCACCTGTTAAGGACAACGATATCCTCATACTCCAAGTATATCCACAGTGATACGATATTGTCCGTTTTGGACATAACTCTCACGATTTTATGATTTGAGTTTCACCAAAATACCTCATACCAATTGAGATAATTATCATCATATGTCATTGATCACTTTCTTCCCTAATGAATGTAGGACTAGTTGTATATCTTACAACTCCAACAGTAACTAGATGGGTAGACACAACTAATTATGTTGTATTTGTAAATTCTGTCTAGCTTGTATTTTTTAATATTATTTTGGGTTGTATTGCTAGAGGTAACTGCATCTATTTTTTTCCCTCTATATCAAACACAACTAGACAAAACATTTTAGTTTAATTGTTTTCATTCGGAATAAAAATAAAATAAAGCTTGTTTAATAATAAAAAAAAAAAGATTCAAGCGATCATGTAGTGGTATATGTGAACAACACAATTTGATAATAATATAAGTATTTAAAAGAAGTCTCTGTCAGCATGGGTACCGTTTAAGCCATTTGATGATTTTATATCATTTTATTTATTATTTTTACATAATTCAGCTTTTCTTAAGTAAGATTCAACAATTAATAATAAATAATTTGTTAATAAAACTCAAGTTTTAAAGTTATATTTCAAGGAATTAAAAAAAGAGCATGTACTAAATAAATAAAAATTATACCTATCAAAATAAATAAATAAATACTAATATTGGTACAATTGTAGCATACAATCCAAATACATATAATTAATGATTTTCTAGAAATAAATTTATTAGAGTAGAAAAAATTATAAATACATCCAATGATATCTAATAATTTCAATTAAATTGTCAGTTTTACCTCACTACATTACATATTCTCAATTAATTCATTAAATGAAATAATATGTTAAACGATGTCAATAAAAACTTATGTAATATTAAATATTTATCTTAGTAACATATTTGGATAAGTAGATATTATCTAAAATAAATTGATTTTATTTCTGACGACTCGGTGGAATTTTGTTAATGGATAAATTGGATTTTGACGTTTGAAGCAATTTTTAATGAACAAATCCTAATATGTTAATGAAAAAATTAATTAAGGATTTTTAATATATTAATTAAAAAGTATTAAACCTGATACAAATGCGAGCGTCGAGGATTAACAAAATGCTTTAACCAGTACTTTTACATTTTTCCGGAAAAGTAAAAGAGAAAATTAATTAATCGCACGCGAGGCGCGTTACATTACAACTGAAAGACGTGTATGGTTAGAAATTAGCGCGCGTGTCGTACCTTCGAGTGGACCGAGGAAGATTCTATCAATGGTCAAAATCTGCTCAAACGGCAATTTTTAGAAAAAAATGAAATCCAACGGTGTAGATTGAAAAGGCGGCAGCCGCCCTGCAAAATCCCTGCACCAAGACCGGGGCACGATTTGGTCGGTGAGTTTCAATTTAATAGTGACGTTTTGCTATTAAAAAAACATTAAAAGTATTCTATTGTGCTTAAACTTTTATTTTCTTCTCCATAATATTTTTTAATATTTTATCTTAATTTTTAAGTTTTACATAAATATTTGTTTTAAAGTAAACTTTATAATTAAACTTCCACACAGATCACTCACAATAATTTGACATTTATTTTGTTAGAAACATCATACTACATCTCATAAATATATATATATATATATATACACACACACAACCTCCCTTAATTATGGTAGAATGGCACTAGCAAAAATTATTTATACCTATGAGAACGATAATCTCATTGGTTCATTTACTTAATGATAGATTGTTAAATTATGTATTTATATTACATATATAATTTCTAAAAAGTTGAAACTTAAAATAGTAAGATATAATTGTTGAGTATAGTACTACATTGTCAAATATCCCACCTTAAAAAGACAAGAGACCCTAACAATGAATTACTTCTCTCAATGTTAATTGGTTTTGATACGGAATCCCATTAATATTGATATTGCAATTAAGTTGACTATTTAAACTTCTCAAATACCGGATGCTTGTTTGAACGTTTTTTACTTTGATACTATATCAATATTCATGGGTTCCATCTCAAAATCAATTGGCAAAGAGAGGAGTGGCCATGTCTATTATTATAAACCATTGTTAAGTCTCATATCTTTTCAATGATCTTTAACAAAATTTAGTATTTATTATAAAAGACATGAATACCTAAATATTTTAAATTATATATATATATATTTTTGAATTGAACAATAGTGGAGTGATAAAATTTAAAACTTTACAACTTAGTAATGACTTAACTAATTGAATTACCGACCTGATCTAAAATTAAAATTTGCTTATATCAAATAAGTGTCAACCTACCCAACCTATATTTTAATTGTATAAATAAAATTAAAAAAAAAAGTAAGAAGTTTGGTGCCGTCTTTCTATAAAAGGATACACGGAGGAAGTGAATCCAAACCCCTCCCACCGGGTTTCTTCTTTCTGGGGTATTAACAGGTCGCATCGCATAGTTCCGTACTCGTCTGCATGTTTTCTTTCTTTTCTCTCTTTTTTAATCGTAAAAAGCAAAAAAAGGAAACTCTTCTCAAATTTCTTTCTAAAAATTTGTAAAAATTCTCACCTCTTAATTTTCCCGAGAAAATTGTAGTCCAAAATTTTCCCAATCCATTTTTTCAGATTTCTGATCAATCACAGCCTTTGGATCTGACTTATCCGACATGGCCGATCCATATTTTCTAGACCGACCGCCCCCTGCCGGCTACAACCAAACCAGATCACTTCCAATTTCAAACAATAACTATAACTACAATCTCGAAAATATAGCCGCCGCCGCCGGTAACAACCACGGCGGTCTCTTGCGCACGCCGCCGCGGTTCTTCTCGGCTCCGTCAATAATCCACGGCCACCAATTTCACCCCTTCATCCAACTCCAACCACCGCCTCTCCTTCCGCCGCCGATTCTACGGCCGCACCGCTCTCTCCCTTCTCAACCGGCCCGGTCCCACTCCCTCAACCCCAAGAAATCCAAATCCGCTAAGAGATCAGAGAAAAGTTTTTCGCCGGCCGTGGTTGATCGGCGGGCTGCTTCTAGAACCTCCTCGACGGCGGCGGCGGCGAAGAGGGTCGTTAAAGTCGAGGAATTGGATCTGTCGGGGTGTTTGTTTGCGCTTTCTCCGCCGCCCAGCAGCTTGCCGCTGCCCAAGTTTTGTTTGAGGCCGGCGAAGCTCAATTGCAATGTGGAGGCCGCCGGAGTCGACGACGGCGCCACCACGGCGGACGATCTCCGGCGGCTTCTGCGCCTCCGTTGAAGCCGTATTCGTGTGCATTGAATCCGCTGGGGGATTAAGGTATCAGCCAGAAAAGGGGTTTCTTCATGCGTTATTTTTTTTCTGTCATGGGGAACTCTAATCTTAAGTAATCGTATAAAATATTTCTTATTTCACGGTGTGATTTTTTTTTCCTTTTCTGTTTTCCAATCTGTATTTTTGAATTGGAAGTATGGGTAATTAAATTCGTGAACTTTGTTATTTGATAATGATTTTATTTTATCATTTAAATTATGCTTATTGTTTATTTATATATAGCTACTGTATATTTTCCCTATTATATAATCGATCCATCCACCAATAGTCCAAAGGGCTCCTCAATCTTTGAGATATCCGCATTTTAAGTTTGATTTTTATATTTTCATCTATACTATTCGACTGAAAATAGTTATTTTGTGAATTTACATTTTAAGTCATACTAGTCACATTTTTTTAGTACAAACGGGATCGAATTCACACCTTTATGGTTTGAGGTATATGTCAATAATAGTTGAGCTACGCTCACTTTAGCATACTAGTCTTATTGTAATTTTTTAAGTCGTTTTTAAATAATAACATTATTTATAAATATAAAATAGTGACAATGGTATAATATTATAATTTTTTTGGGGATATTCAAATATGAATGGAAATCATGTTCAACTAAAAAAACAATATGTAAAAAAAACAATAATAATAAATAAATACATATGAATACAAATGTTTTTTAATTATTAATAAATTATTTTTAAAATATCAACAGCATCAAAAGATATTATTAAATTATTTTTAAAATGTTAATGACATTAATAAATTATTTTTAAAATAGTCGAGGTGTCCCGACACACGGACATAAAAAAAATATATTATTAAAATAAAACAATTTACTTACTATTTCATAAAATGAAAATTTTAATGCATTTTATTTGAAATTTGAACCACACTATCGGTTGTTGAATGGGATTTCTAAAGCATAGATTTTTTTTTTAAAAAAAAGTAAATTGGACATGCGATGGATTAAAAAATCTTATAAGAAAATACCAAACAAATTAAGACTCATTTGCAATGGAGAGGGGAAAAGGGGAAAATAATGGCAACAACACGAGTATTATGTCCCTAACTCCTTATTATAAGTCCTAACTTGTAATCTCATATATCTCAATTCACATATTATTTTGTATAGCTACAATTTTTTTGTTCTTCATCGCATTTTCTTCTTATGTCTCAAGAATGAACAAACCACCACTCAACCAAAAAGCTTAAGTTGATGGGTTGGGTAAATTTAATTCATTTATATGGATTCTAACATTATGTATTATTTAATTATTGAGATTCAATATTAAATATTTTTTTTATCTTTAATAATTTTATTATTAAATAAGATCAATAATCATTGTAAATATATTTTTTTAATACTACAACTCATAACCTTCTTAATTTGAGATACATGTCAATCACCGTCGAAATTTTATATCTATTTCAGGTAACTATAAACTATGCTCAGGTCATAAATAAAGATTATAAACATGTTAAGTTATTGTTAAATATTTGATTTGTTATATTCAAGATATTAACTTGAACCGTGCCTCTTAAAAGAAAAAAAAGAAGAAGAAGACATAAATAGTGATTTTATATAATTCGCGAACAGACAAAATTTATATTATTTTTATAATTAACATTCATTTTACAAAATTATGTATAGTTCAGTATTAAAATAGTTAGTTGCCACGATATCCAACATGGACCCTAGTCCCTCTTATTGGGCCTCATAAAAAATTCAGCCCAATTCTGACCAAAACTGAGCCACTCCAATATTTCCAACTTTCAAGTATCGTGTAGTCTATATGATTCAATATTTATTAGTAGTACTGATTTGCAATTCCAATTTAGAAATAAACAATTTAAAATAAAATTAACATTTTGCAAAATACATTGCATGTTATAGCCATTATTGTCAATTTATGCTGTATTATTAGCGGCATTTTTTGGTGGCAAAAATGTGTTATTATTTGTGAAGGTGGCATTAAAGAGAAACCCCACATGCAAAAGGGTAGTTAAGGAATTTCAGTCCTCCTTTGAAAGTCCATACCATTCATTTCAAAATTAATGGTGCCTATGAACAATTCTGGCGGCAGTTCCCATAACCACAAGGCTGGATCATTCAAGAGTAAATCTTATAATTTGAACATGCTGCACTATATTTATAATGGTATTCGATTGGAAGATCGTGAGTTTAAATTCTCAGTTTCACGTGTAAGTATAACCCTCATATTCAGTCTAGATGTGTTGAAAATTTCATTCCTTCCATCTGATCAATTCTGAAAATCAGTAATTCTTTTGGGTGGATCAGAATAGACATGGCCAACTGCAAAAAAAAACCCACTTATTTCTTCACCCATTGACCCCATTAATGCACAAACTGGTTTTTCAAGCCCCTCCTCACATGAAAAAGTTGCCATTTCCTCCAAACTCCAAACTGGGTCCCAATCATAATCAAATTAGAAGTTTCCCACCACAAATTTGGGAATTAATGGAGTTGTTGGGTTGATTTCATGGAAAAATGCCATAATCAAACGGCAGTTGAGTCGCCGCATTGTTGGTTAGCTTTTACATTTATGAATCACCTTTTTTTTTTCTCTTTCATATTTTAAAAAGCCATGAAATTTGGTTCTTCTCATCCTCTTTACAACTTCGACATGGAGCTTGCCTCCAATGGGGGATTAGACCAAGATCCAGGTTCGAAAATGGAGGAACGGGAAGACAAACCAAGAAAAAACAAAAGTGTTTCTTTTTCTGGTCTGTTTGCTGCTGCTGATGCTATTGACTGTTTTCTGATGCTATTTGGAAGTTTAGGGGCGTTTGTTCATGGGGCTGCCCTTCCTGTTTTCTTTGTTCTCTTTGGTCGGATGATTGATTCTTTGGGGCATTTGTCAAGACATCCCCATAGACTGTCTTCTCGTGTTGTTGAGGTACATTCTTTACATTATATCTTCTATCAGTATATCATTTAAAAACTCTGTTTTTTATTTTTGCATTGGCAGAATGCTCTGTACTTGGTCTATTTGGGCCTCATTGTCATGGCATCAGCATGGATAGGTAATTCAAAATCCCATACGATTGGATGCTTAGAGCAGGAGTTTCTGAGTTCAAATTACTATGTCGAGCTTCATGCTGATGTTTGCAACACATGAAACGGTTGCTAGAATATATTGAAAATATTAAATTTACCTATATTCATAACTCAAGAGTTTGCCAACTGTTTAGTCTTTCGGGTTGGTCTTCCAGGTTGAGGTTGAATTAGAGAGAAAACTTTAGGTTCCGTTAAACGTTTCCGTTTCTTATTTATATTTTCTTCTTTTTTTTTTAATGAAGAAAAATGGAGTTCCATGCACCCAACACCTATGAATTCAAGAATTTTTATTTATGTTTTTGAACAAATTAGAGATGGGAACGAGAAACAAGGAATTTGTTTGCATTGTTTCAAATATTTCTACGTAATTTTGAGAATGTTTCTTAAAAATGAGAAACAAAAAACATAAGTAGCTGTTAAATGCTTTAAGTTTCTTAATAAAATTGGAAACAAAAAACGAAAACGTTATCAAATGGGCTCTTAGAAATTTGAATTGTTTTTGCTCTGCCCGGTTTGTTGTCTTATGAAGGTTTTGTTTGTAGGTGTGGCTTTCTGGATGCAAACGGGGGAGAGGCAGACGGCGAGGTTGCGAGTGAAGTATCTAAAGTCAATTTTGAAGAAAGATATAAACTTTTTCGACACAGAGGCTAGAGATTGCAACATAATATTCCACATCTCAAGTGATATGATTCTGGTTCAAGATGCAATAGGCGACAAGGTAAATTTTTGTACAGTACAGTACAACGTTAACAGAACAAAAGAGTAGGATTGTCTGAGATTTGATTGCTCCAAGTTTTAAGTAACAGAATTTTCTTGTTGCAGACAGGACATGCTTTGCGTTATTTCTCTCAGTTCATAGTGGGATTTGCCATTGGATTTACATCTGTTTGGAAACTGACTCTTCTGACTTTGGCCATTGTTCCACTGGTAGCCATTGCAGGAGGTGCATACACCATTATCATGTCCACTTTGTCTGAAAAAGGTGAAGCTTCCTATGCTCAAGCTGGAAAGACGGCAGAAGAGGTAAATAACGTTCTCATTTTACAACAAAATTTTAAATATACGTTTTAATTCTGAACTTTTTGGTTGGTTCCATTTAGAGAAACAACTGATTTGGTTGATGAACTTTCACGATGTCTATTTTATTCTCGAGACTTTTAAAAATAACCATTTTCGGTTCTTGCTTACTATGTAGTTTGAATATGGCTTACTATGTAGTTTGAATATATACTCATGTTAACATGTTAGTAACGTATATACTCTAAGTTATTAAAATAGTTAGGAACCATTTTAAGGGACCAAAATATAGTAATCTTGATAATTTATGTAAAAATAAAGTTTAGTCAGGGGATGACACAGTGGTGAGGACATGGGGCCTTGTGGTATTACCTACCATAATGTCTTGTATTCGAGTCCTGGTCACAGTGACAGTGACATTGATTCTAGGACAGAAAAAGGTATCAAAATAAGATTTAAACCAAACATATAATACACTGTTTTGCTGGCCTTTTTTCCTTCAGGTTATTGCACAGATTCGAACAGTGTATTCGTATGTAGGAGAGAGTAAAGCTGTGGATAAATACTCTGAGTCGCTTCAAAATGCACTGAAATTGGGGAAGAGCAGTGGTTTTGCAAAAGGCATTGGCGTAGGATTTACATACAGTCTCCTGTTTTGCGCCTGGGCTCTGCTTCTTTGGTACGCTGCCATACTGCTCCTCCACCACGCAACAAATGGGGGGAAAGCCTTCTCGACGATCATAAATGTCATCTTCAGTGGATTGTAAGTCCATCTTAATCCCTGACTAAAGTAAATTAAGAATTAAATTGTTACAAGTTTAGAGGCTAATTCAATATATAGGACTAAATTGTTACCAACTAAAGTTTAAAGGACTGAATCTCGTGTTCCTTTTTCCATTATCAAGTCTCTTTATCTTTCAGCGCACTCGGTCAAGCTATGCCGAATCTTGCTGCCATTGCCAAAGGCAGGGTGGCTGCAGCCAACATCTTCAATATGATTGACAAAGATTCCAACTCTTATACAAGCTCCAACAATGGAGTAACATTGTCAAATGTAGCAGGAAGAATCGAGTTTTCCGAGGTTTCCTTTGCTTATCCCTCTCGACCCCAACTGATCTTTGATAAGTTGAGCTTCTCAATAAGTGCTGGAAAGACAGTTGCAGTAGTTGGCCCTAGTGGCTCGGGAAAGAGCACCATTGTCTCCATGGTTCAGCGATTCTATGAACCCTCTTCAGGTTGGTTGAATCACGACACAACATTCTTGTTTTGGTTGTGCTATGATCCCATGTTTGTTGGCTTATTGTTTGAAGTTTACTAGGTAAAATACTGTTGGATGGACATGATCTTAGGTCTCTTGAGTTAAAATGGCTGAGAAGACAGATGGGGTTGGTTAGTCAAGAGCCTGCGTTATTTGCCACTACAATTGCTTCCAATATTCTTCTTGGTCAAGAAAATGCAGCCATGGATGAGATCATTGAAGCTGCTAAATCTGCCAATGCTCATTCCTTCATTCAAGAACTACCAGATGGTTACTCTACTCAGGTTTGTGTCTCTCTAATCTTAAACGTTAAACTCCTATCTGAACGTCATTTATTTTGAACAAAATTTAGCCCCGAGCATCGGTGTATATAGGTCGGAGAGGGAGGGACTCAACTTTCAGGTGGGCAAAAGCAGAGGATTGCAATTGCAAGAGCAGTTCTACGAAATCCAAAAATATTACTTCTAGATGAGGCAACCAGTGCTCTTGATGCAGAATCAGAACTCATTGTTCAGCAGGCTCTAGACAGAATTATGTCGAATCGAACGACAATTATTATCGCACACCGACTCTCCACAATTCAAGATGTTGATACGATCATCGTCCTGAAGAATGGCCAGGTTGTCGAGAGTGGAAACCATTCGGAATTGATGTCGAAGAGTGGTGAGTATGCAGCTTTAGTGAAGTTGCAAGTATCAGACCAAGTGAATGATTCTAGCATAGAATCTCCCTCTGGAAGTTCTAGATATTCTAGTTTTAGAGAACCTTTCAGTCTTCAGAACAATCTGCAATATTCCAAGTCATTTAGAGAAAGCGAGACACTATCAACTAACAAAGGCTTGAATCCAGCAAGTTCTTCTCCATCTCCATCTATTTGGGAACTACTGAAGTTAAATGCACCCGAGTGGCCTTATGCAGTACTCGGGTCATTAGGTGCAATTCTTGCAGGCGTTCAAGCTCCTTTGTTTGCTCTTGGCATAACTCATGTCCTATCTGCATTTTATTCTCCTCATCATTCTCAAATCAAAGAAGAAGTCCAACACATTGCGTTCGTGTTCATAGGAGTTGCTATTCTCACCATTCCTATATATTTGCTGCAACACTACTTCTACACCTTAATGGGAGAGCGGCTTACAGCCCGTGTTCGCCTACTATTATTCTCAGGTTTCTTCATCTTCCCAGCTTAAATGAAGTTGACAATTCACTTGGTCTTTTTTCTGTCTATTCTAAATAATGCTTGTCATTCTAATTGCAGCCATCCTTTCCAACGAAGTTGCTTGGTTTGATTTTGATGAGAACAACACCGGATCCTTGACATCAATATTGGCATCCGATGCAACATTAGTAAGAAGCGCTTTAGCCGACCGTATATCAACGATTGTACAGAATTTAGCGCTCACCGTGTCTGCATTCATTATTGCCTTTACATTCAGTTGGCGCCTTGCAGCTGTTGTTGTTGCTTCTTTGCCCCTTCTTATTGGAGCTTCAATAACTGAAGTAATTTTTAAACATCATTGACAATATTTGGGCTATGTTTGTTTTTTTGCTAAAGTTCAACCATTTCACATTAATTATATTGTTGAATATGCAGCAACTATTTCTCAAGGGATTTGGTGGAGACTATAGTCGAGCGTATAATCGCGCAACTGCCATAGCACGCGAAGCCATCGCCAATATACGGACAGTTGCAGCATTTGGCACGGAAGATAAGATCTCAACTCAGTTCGCCTTTGAATTAAACAAACCCAACAAGCAAGCAGTTCTGAGAGGCCATATTGCAGGCTTTGGCTATGGCATATCCCAATTCTTTGCATTCTGTTCCTATGCACTTGGCCTTTGGTATGCATCAACTCTTATCAAACACAAGGACTCAAACTTTGGAGACATCATGAAATCTTTTATGGTTTTGATAATCACATCATTAGCCATAGCAGAAACACTGGCTCTTGCACCTGATATTGTAAAGGGCTCACAAGCATTAGGATCAGTCTTCAACATTCTCTACCGAAAAACTGCCATAGATTCCGACAATCCATCCGCTGAGATGGTAACTGACATTAGAGGCGATGTCGAGTTTAGAAATGTGAGCTTTAAGTACCCTGCAAGACCAGATATCACCATTCTCGAGGATTTGAATCTAAGAGTTTCTGCAGGAAAAAGTTTAGCCGTTGTTGGCCAAAGCGGATCAGGAAAGAGCACCGTGATTGCATTGGTGATGAGATTCTACGACCCCATTTCCGGGACCATCTCAATTGACGGGCGTGATATCAGAAGCTTCAACTTGAGATCATTGAGGATGAAAATTGGGTTGGTTCAACAAGAACCAACTTTGTTTTCCACAACAATATACGAAAACATCAAGTATGGCAATCACGAGGCATCAGAAATTGAAGTGATGAAGGCAGCCAAGGCTGCAAACGCTCACGGTTTCGTCAGCAGAATGCCGAACGGCTACGAAACGCACGTTGGCGACCGAGGAGTGCAGCTATCTGGAGGACAGAAGCAGAGAGTAGCAATTGCCAGAGCAATACTTAAAGATCCTTCCATTCTTCTTCTGGATGAAGCAACAAGTGCACTGGATGCAGCCTCCGAGAAGCAAGTTCAAGAGGCTCTTGACAGGCTAATGGAAGGCCGGACGACAATTATCGTGGCGCACCGGCTGACGACGATCCGGGACGCAGACAGAATCGCCGTGCTGAAGAATGGCAGAGTTGTTGAAATCGGGAGCCATGATAG
This sequence comes from Momordica charantia, assembly GCF_001995035.1. The sequence goes on from NW_019104488.1 coordinate 6,464,180, forward strand.
CTTGTTGAAAAATCCCAATAGTGTTTATAAACAGTTGGTGAATTTCCAACAGGAAACGACTGTGCAATCGTTTTAGTAGTTATTTTACGTGATTTTTAGTGGCTGTTGTATATGGAAATCATCTCCGATATGAGGCTGAGATAGCAAAGCAGATGTAGAGAATGAATTATTAGTAAATTCAAAGCTGTTGGAGAAATGGATTGTAATTTTCCTTTGAGCTACATGGGTTTACCTGTTGTTTTTAATTTTGGAATTTAAAATGATATAAATTTAGTTTAAATGCTATAATTATTTATTAATCATGTATATATTATTTTTATCACACCACCCACCAAAATGTAGAAAGTTTGAATCTCGAGACTCCATCCAACATATTGTTGAACAAAATAAAAAATAAAAATTAAAAAACATGATATTTAGTACAAATACTTTAATTAATTAAACTATGTCTTGACTATTAATCAATTTAAAATTAGGGCAGATTTGTTATTCTAAATTATAGATGACTTTTATAAAAAAAAAGTTTCGATTCATTAATTTTTATTAGTTTATTTATATTATACTTGGATCATAATAATAATTAAAATTTTATAAAAATGAACTACATTGGATATAAAAAATAGGACATTATAAATAAAATAAAATAAGATACTAAAAATCACACAATACGTTATTTTTATAAAAATATAAAAGTAAAATATACATATATTTTTGCCGAAATAAAAGTAAATATATTTAAAACTACATTATTTGATGGTATAATGTTTTTTCATTACATAATATAAGTGACCACCGTGTCTAATATTTCACGTTACGAAGAAGGGAGTAATTGTAAAAAATCAACGGCGCTTTGGCGCCATATTACTAATTACCGACCCACTTTAACGACTTCCATTTCGACAATTAAAGGAAAATTGGGGGCCAAATTAAATAAAAATTAGCTGTCAAAATCATTTTGCTCGCAACAGAAAGGGGGAAGGGCTCAGTCGCCGGGGAGGCTCTGTGGTCTTTCAGAGAGAGGGAGGAAGAAGATATGTTATCGGTCGGAATTGAGGATGAAGAGAAATGGCTGGCGGAGGGAATCGCCGGCATTCAACACAATGCCTTCTACATGCATCAAGCCGTGGTATCTCCAATCTTCACACTAATTCTTTTTCTGAGATTCAATTCTGTTGCAAAATCCCTATTATGCCTGTTGTTATTGACTTCTATGTTCTATCGTCGTCTCAGGATGCGAACAATCTCAGAGAAGCCCTTAAATACTCGGCTCAGATGCTCTCGGAGCTTCGAACTTCGAAGCTTTCACCACATAGATATTACGAACTCTGTAAAATTCTCTCCAATAATTAGTCATTTGTTTACAAACTGGATCGATTCTTTGAAAGGAGATTTGATTTATTCGGCCCTATATGTTGACTTAGATATGCGAGCCTTCGACGAATTGAGGATGTTGGAGATTTTTTTCAAGGACGAAAGTAGGCATGGCGTGACGGTGGTCGATCTTTATGAGCTAGTTCAACACGCCGGAAACATACTGCCAAGACTGTGAGTGAAAATCTTCTAACGTCCATAAGGCGTCGAACTTAATCTAATTGGTCGTGCACTATCGTCTACTTTATCTTTTGATTGCTTGTTTATTCTCCGGAGGAAATTGCCCTCACTATAGTGCTGATCCCGTCGCAACTGGCCAATTCGGGATAAAAATGGTTTCATTGTTTTCACCTGAATAATGCAATCCATCAGATAGTTTTGACGCTTCAGTAGATTTTTCAACTTTTTTCTTTTGGACATCCAGGTATCTCCTTTGTACGGTTGGCTCGGTCTACATGAAATCTAAGGAGGTCCCAGCGAAGGAGGTCCTCAAAGATCTCGTAGAAATGTGTCGTGGAGTTCAACATCCAATACGTGGTCTCTTTCTAAGAAACTATCTAGCCCAAGTCAGTAGAGACATATTGCTAGATATTAATTCTGAGTGCGAAGGGTAATATGATTGCATAGTTCAACCTGTTTACTTTTCCTTTTTGAAGGCAGATTTTCATTCTAGAATCTGATTACTTTGTTTTTGCATTTTTTGTTGTAATTTTTTTATGGAGAAATGTGATAGTGAAGAGCAACCAACCACTGATAATATAATTTACAGAAACTAGTTTCAAAATGTGGATGTGTATTTTTAAAACTTTGAGCTATTACTCTACATTTCACCCTTATGGAAAAGTAGACAAACAGAATTAGTTTGTATTGCAAATATGAAAGTTCAAAATATTGACATCATCCAGTGTAATTTTGGCTCCCTGCAGAGATGCGGACACTGTCATGGAGGCTGTAGAATTTGTGCTACAGAATTTTACTGAAATGAATAAACTCTGGGTGCGAATTCAGCTTCAGGTGTGTGGAACATTTGAACTTGTGTCCATCTTGTCTGAGTTTGTATGTGCATGACACCAAGTGCTTGCATGCCATGGAGGTAAAATGAACCATGAGGGCATGATTTTTGGCCATGCAGGTGTTATGGTGTGTGCAAATCATTCCTACACTTTGGCGATCCTGAGCTGAGGCCTTCAATTGCACTTTTTCATCTGCAGGGACCTGCTCGGTTGAGAGAGAAGCAGGAAAAAGAAAGAAGCGAACTTCGTGATCTTGTAATAATTCTGAATATTGTGAGAACTCTGCATACATTACTTCAAGAGAATGAGAGATTATCCATTTCTCTTGTAATTTCTGTTCCAGGTAGGAAAGAATCTCCATGTTCTGAGTCAGATAGAGGGTGTGGACCTTGAAATGTACAAGCAGGCTGTTCTACCTAGAGTCTTGGAGCAGGTTTCTAATTTTATAGTCAACATTGTTCTGTCTAAGTTGCTTTTATTATTTTCCTCCCCAATTTTTTTTCTTGACATTAAAAGTTTATAGGAATATTACAATGCTTTCTGATTACCTGCATTCTTTTTGTTGCATGAACAGGTGGTCAACTGCAAAGATGAGTTAGCTCAATACTATCTGATGGATTGCATTATACAGGTGTTTCCAGATGAATACCATTTACAGACGCTTGAGACATTGTTGGGTGTTTGCCCGCAGCTTCAGGTGGACAACTTACCTCAGTTTTTGTAGGATTTATTTTTAATCTTAATCTTATCATCATAAAAAATGTTTATTATGCTTTTTGTAACTTGTTGCCACGGATAGGTAAAAGTATTCCATTTTTTGATAAAATATATTTGTGATGCTTACAAAGAGAAGACCAGTTGATTCTATGATGACACTTTTGTTTCACTTCTACTTTGTAATATAATCTTAATTTATAGGCAACAGTTGATATCAGGATGGTTCTATCTCAATTAATGGATAGACTATCGAACTATGCTGCTTCAAATGCAGATGTAAGTTATCAACTGCTCTCTCTCTCCTTGTTCTTCTCCACATTTTTCTGAATTTTGAGATGTGCCAGGTAATACCTGAATTTCTGCATGTAGAAGCCTTTGCTAAGTTGAGCAATGCCATTGGGAAGGTAAGCCAGTTTTCTTGTAATTTAACTTCAATCATATGCATTATACATTATTCAGAGATAATATGAAGAGGACACAAGTGCAAATAAGAGAAGGGATTTAATCATATCAATCTCATTGATGATCTAAATGACATAAATGTAAAAATAGCCCAAAAAAGTAGAAAAATCATCAGTTGGATCCAACACTTGACAAACTTGCAACTGAGAGTACGGTTGAATTTTTCTCTCTCCCAAATAATAAGATACAATAATTTATTACAAGTATTATCTGAAGTTTTTGATTCATGCTTCTGCTTACATGCTGTCTTCAACATGTCACATGCATATGTTCTTTATGTGGTAACTGCGAAGTTTTTTGGCATGACCAGATTTTGTTTCTTGATAGGTAATAGAAGCACAGGTTGACATGCCTATTGTTGGGGCTATAACATTGTACGTCTCCCTTCTGACATTTACCCTTCGTGTTCATCCAGACCGGCTTGATTACGTGGACCAAATATTGGTAATCTCATAGCCTTGTCTTTGATGCTCATAACACCCCTAAAAGTATTTTTAAGATGGTAGGCACACTCTTAGGTGACGAGCCTCTGTAGACCCCTTGGCATGAGGTACAGAAGAGACAATTGCCTTGGGTGACAATGTCATTTAAGAAGGAAATACATAGATTACACAGTAGGCTTGAATATACACTCTTGATTGGCAATGTCGATAATGTAGTATCAGAACATCAGTAATCATATGTCAACCGAATCAAAATCTTAGGGTTTGAAGGAAAAAAGAAATCTTAAATTACAGTAATTTGAAATCTCCTCTTATATCAGGAAGTTTAAAGAATTTAGAAATACAAATAGGAGATATTTTGATTAACTTTATTAGAAGGATAATATTTATTTTCCAAATTTGAGGGGAAAAAACTATAATTGGATGAATTTTTCCTTTAAAAGTTCCCTATTTTATATTATAATAAATGAAATAAATAAAGGAAAAATAATTGCTGCCCGTTTAAATAAGAAAAAAATTGAGAAGTTTGGAGCAAGCTAGGTGGTTCCATAGGTGCCGTTGAAGTCACAGGAAGACGAGAACATTGATCTTTGCTGCTGCCAAGGATGCAATGAGAAAATTTGCTAAATAAGACTGCTGCTGAAGTAGCTAGGCTTTTTGCTGATTTTTTCCCCTAATTTTTAAGTGCTAAAATACTTATATGCTTTTCTTGCATGACAAATAAGTGGGGATATTTTAGTCAAAAGATTGAAAAACCGAGAAATGGTCAGACTGTCATCTTTGGAGATGCTTTAATCGATATGAATGTGCATGGTTGCCGGCAAGCCAACCTTGCTTGTCATGACTATAACAGATGGCTATAATGCTTTTCATGTAGGGATTCTAATTCTGGACATTTTATAAGGCACGTTCCTATCTTCATTTCAATTTTTTTTTGTTGCTTTTGGACTTTTCAAAGGGAGCATGCGTTAAGAACCTCTCCAGCCAACCAAAGCTTGAAGATACTAGAGCAACAAAACAAATAGTCATGCTTCTCAGTGCTCCATTAGAGAAATATAATGATATCGTGACAGCTCTTACACTCTCAAATTATCCTCGTGTCATGGACCACCTGGACAATGCCACAAACAAAGTTATGGCCATGGTCATCATTCAAAGTATAATGAAAAATAACTCTTGCATTTCCACTGCTGATAAGGTTTGGTTCGCTTCTTTCCTATTCTATGATATCATTCTTTCCACTTGTGGATTATATTTAATATATTCTATGATAGGTTGAGGTGTTGTTTGAACTAATAAAAGGGCTTATCAAGGACTTGGAAGAAGTTACTGCCGATGAGGTAAATTAGTAACTTTTCATTAGAATAATTTCTTTGTTTTCCATCTTTATTGGTACAAATCATTGTACTTCTCTTCTTGGATACTTTTATTACGTCAGCCCTCTCTCACCTACCCGTGCACACAATATCTGCATGTGCCATCTGTCTATTGCCAGTTGTTTTTTTGCATTATCCTGGAAAAGAGTATACGGATGGATCAGAAAAGGAAATAAAGTGTCTCCAGCTAATTGTTTTTCCCGTCTTTATTCTGAGAATAGCTCGACGAAGAGGATTTCAAGGAAGAGCAAAATTCTGTTGCCCGCCTCCTACACATGCTACATAATGATGACCCAGTGGAAATGTTAAAGGTAAAATTGATATCTTTGTTTTTGCTTCTACTATTTACGTAAGACTTCTTGATAATAAGATAGTTACAGTAGCATGCACCATTCGACAATGTTTTCATTTATTTTTCACATACCCTTTAGAACCTAAAATGAACTAATGATATACAAATTAGTCCTAACCATCATGGGATGACTCAAGTGGTCAACAAGGGCCTTTGTAAATAGTAAAGGACTTAGAGGGAATGAGTTCAAACCATGGTGGCCACCTACCTAGGATTTAATATCCTACGAGTTACCTTGTCAACCAAATGTAGTAGGGTCAGGTGGTTGACCCGTGATTAGTCGAGGTGCGCGCAAGCTGGCCCGGACACACGGATTTCAAAAAAAAAAAATACAAATTAGTCCTGCATTTATATAATTGTGATGACAATTCATTAATTTGGTTAAATTTCTTTACATTTTCTATCTCTTAAGGCACACTTTCAGTTTCAGAGGTCATACCGAATTTCTTTTTGTTCTATTAAGTATTTCTTTATGTTCGAGATTTCTGAGATTTTTAACTTGGCACCCATGCTAGCCTTGTTATAATAATTTGTTCATCTCTCGAATCTCAGATTATATGTACCGTGAAGAAGCATATTTTGTGTGGAGGACCGAATCGCCTGCCTTTCACTGTTCCTCCCCTGATATTGTCTGCTCTCAGTGTATGTTTCTCCTGTTCGATATGCAAGAAAGATATGTTTCACGTTTATCCCAGGTGGTTGAAGAATTCTAGTGAAGAAGAATTTACTTTCAGATCATGGACAATTCGAACCTATAACTTACTCATGTTTCAAGGCTTAGATTTCTTTAGATTTAGCCATCTTTGACTTTTGCCTTGGATTCTTAACTAATGGATGCTTTTGCCCATTCTAGAATTTCATTTGAAGTAATTATATTTACCTGCCTGAATATAAGATACCTGTACATAATTTTCTCCTATGTTTGCAGTTAATTAGACGGTTGCAAAATCAAGATGGGGATGTGGTGAGAGAAGAGCAAGGTGAAAGTGGGGATGTGGAAGAAGAAATGCATGCTACACCAAAGAAAATATTCCAGCTTTTGAATCAGGTAAGTTAGATCCATTGGTTAAAAAGGAGGTACAGATATCTCTCCTAAGGCTTTAATTAGTGTTGAGGATTATACTACAAGTTCACAAATGTTAGTTTGTGCAACACTGCAACTCGATATTGATTCAGACATAGTTACTCTGTTTAACCGCGTTTAATTTGTAAATTATATTTGTGCCTCATTCTCGTTATCTATCCATTACTAGCACACACTCTACACCTACTTTGACTCAATCGAGAGAATCTAAAAATTTAATGGAGAATTCAAGTACATTTCTTGGTCAGTAAGGGAGTAACTATGGAGTATGAGACTAGCTCAGCTTGGTTCATCTATAGCCAGAGGGAAACTGTTGCGGAATACTTTTGTTGTACTATCTTTGTTGGTTAAAATAGGAAAGGTTGGGATTTATCAGCGGAGAGTTACTGGTTGTTTGGTCTTCATCTGTATGCTATCTGTTGGATAAGTCAGTTTTAATCGTCAAGATTCATTGAGATATTTTATTTCTTTCTCAATCTCTCGCCTGGTATTTGTAAACTCAGCTGCTCCAGAAATAACTTGTGGTGCTTCCTTTTTTGACTCCAGCTTATTGAGGCTCTTTCCTCTGTTCCAGCTCCTGAACTGGCATTAAGGTTATACCTGGAATGTGCTGAGGTAGAAATATCAATTGATTTAAATATATACCTCTCAGTATAGTATCTTGAAATAATATAAACTATAATTGATATATATATTTTTTTCTGATGGTTTTTAGAATGAGAATCAATTTAAAGTCAAGTTAAAAATCATGATATCAGAGGCCTGTGAACAGAGGAAAGATGGAATGTTACTCCCCTTCTGATTTTGGATTGAGACTTGCAATATAGAAATCATTAATCTGGTGAAGAAAACAGCTAGGAGGATGATATTTTTACTTCTTAGTTTAAAATCCTAATTAGTAAATTGGGCCTCAGAGACTTTTTTGAAGGAAAATTTCATCAATGGTGAGATATTGTAATTTATTGCTGAAATAGGGAAAATAATTCTGTTACAAAATTTTCTTGGTTCCTGCTTTACTTTATACTATTATTGTCTATAGCTAATTGTTTCCATATATATACTTCACCGAATCATATTAATCTGGTGATCCAAATAAAAACAATAAAAATAAAAAGCATCATATGGATGGATCTTCTCTTTGTACATGTCAGAGTTTTCTTCTAACTTCTATTCATTCTCTTTTATTCAGGCAGCAAATGACTGTGATCTTGAGCCTGTTGCGTATGAGTTTTTTACTCAAGCATTTATAATCTACGAAGAAGAGATTGCGGTAAATATCAATATTGACGTCTTTTAGTTTTCTAGACTTTTGGCAAAACAAAGAGCCGTTTCTCTGTTTTGGCTTTACAAACAAATTTTCCTTACCTAAACTACTTCGGTACTGTCAATGAAATGAGGTTTGCTTGATTTCAACAAATATTTGATGCAGTTTGCTTCCTTTTCTTTCCGTCTGTTGCATCATTTATTTTTCATCTAGGATTCCAAGGCTCAAGTAACTTCAATACACCTTATCATTGGGACCCTCCAGAGGATGAACGTGTTTGGTGTGGAGAACAGAGATACTCTGACACACAAGGCTACTGGGGTAAAAATACATTTACGTTACTTAATCTCGTGCCTTTACAAATGTCATAGCCTATCCTGAATTGTCATTTTACCTTTTGCCAGTATTCTGCGAAGCTCCTCAAGAAACCGGATCAATGTAGGGCTGTTTACGCATGCTCGCATCTCTTTTGGGTTGATGAACCAGAAGGCATTAAGGATGGAGAGAGGTTCTTCCCTCATGCTTGATTGTATAACTTTTGGCATGTTTGACTCTTAGGTTGCCTGGTTTCATAAGAAGAAATAACAGATTTTCTCCCCCTTTGTAAACAGAGTTCTTCTTTGCCTAAAGCGTGCCCTACGAATTGCAAATGCTGCTCAACAGATGGCTAATGTTACACGGGGTAGCAGTGGACCCGTCACACTTTTCGTTGAAATACTGAACAAGTTAGTATTTTGAAGCTTTTACCTCCTCTTTTATTTTATTTTATTTTTTTTAAATGACAGAATTAAGTGTCAAACGGAATTATTTCCCTTGATTGGAATACGAACGATTGATTTTATCCATCAATTCATATTTTCTTGCCTTCTAAAAATATCTTTCAACAATACCACCAGTTAAGTAGACCAAAAATATTACTTCAAACTAATTGATAACTTGTAAGTTACTGTTTATACAAATGAACATTTTAACATTAAATTTTATAACCAAAGTTGTAACTTGTAAGTTATTGTTTATACAAATGAACAGAATTTTAAATTTAAATGACAATTCGAGAGCTTTTTTTGTTTATACAAAGAGTTAACTGATTCCACTAGTTTTTACTTCAAACTGTTTGAAAACTTTTTTATAATTTCCTTGATCAATGGGTCCGCATGCTTCTTTTCTGTTGTCTGCTGTACACAATTCTAATAACTTTATAATTTTACTTCTGGTGACAAATGTTATCATAGAAACCAGTCCGGAGAGACCAAAGGTAATTCTAAAGAATTTAGAGGGAATGAGTTCAAATTATGGTAGACACCCACCTAAAATTTAATATCCTATAAGTTTCCTTAACAAAAAAATGCAGGTTCAAACAGTTGTCCTGTGAGATTAGTCGAAGTGCGTGCAAGCTAGTCTGGACACTCATGGATATAAAAAAAAGTTATTATTTTTTTTATATATTTTTTTGTTTTTAAAATGCACTTACCCTTTTGACCTTACTAACATTCTTCGAATAATGGAGGCTTGTTTTTCTCATTTGTTGTAATTATCCTCTTTTTGGAAAAAAGGGCCAATCTTTATAGGAACAGTTCTGTTACTTTATAATGGATACATACTAGTATATGAATATATGTTTATGCGGTTCAGGTACCTTTACTATTTCGAGAAAGGAAACCAGCAGATTACAAATGCTGCAATTCAAGGCTTGATTGAACTAATAACAACGGAATTACAGACCGACTCCCCAAGCACTACTCCTGCTTCAGACGCTTTCTTTACCAGTACACTTCGGTACATTCAGTTCCAGAAACAGAAAGGTGGTGTCATGGGTGAGAGATATGATTCTATCAAGGTTTAATTTAATCGTAAAGTTTCGAAAACTTCTGTGTCGTAAAGCCATTTGTTTCGTGTTCGGTCTGCTAAATATAGCTTGTAGTTTTGAAGGAAATTTTGTGTTTGTCATTCTATGTAACCCCTTGTATCTAATCTTTGTTTCTAATGTAGTTGGAAGGTAAATGGGAGCTCTTGTGTCATTTGTGACTGCCAGTGGGAATGTCTCACTCTTTTTTTCCAAACATTTCTTTTGTTTACTTTCAAAAGCAAAGAGCTTGTTTTGAACCGTTTTCACAATAATTTTCTGTTCTTGTTTATAAACTGTTTTTAAGAACTGTGATGGGATGTTTTGTAAAGAAAAGAAAAAAACATTGCATACTTAAATAAATAAATACATACATACATATATATATATATACACACACATACACATACAAGCTCATGATTTTGAAAAGGACAACAATTTGAGAAATTATTTGAAGGGTGGAAACTATATTGCAAATGGTTCTTTTAACATTCATTTTCCCTATTTCTCTCACTGCTTGGAAATTTGTTGCATCCTTAGACCTTAATGCTAAGGGTCAAGGGATTGCTATGAGTATGCTAAATATTTATTTTTATATTTTAATCTCTGCAAATTTCAAATATTATATTTTAGCACCTAAATTCTTGAATCCTTTATTTTAGTCTTAAAATAAAAACTTAAAGAGTATTTAATATTATAAATATTTTATAAGCCCACTTATGATACATACATATATATTTTATTTCCGTAATAAACACATAGATTGCACGTGACCTGTAAGAGATTTCTAACATATGAGGATCGTCAAGTGCGACGCTGGTTCTTTTTCAAGGTTTGATTGAATGATCTCGAGGAGAGAATCGAAAAATTTCAGATGTCTCTTGTCTCGTAAGACTACGTAAACAGGATGGTCTAAATCGTTTGAAGTAATTTATTTATTATTATTTTCCTTTTTTAATCCCATGAAATTAGATGGCCATAACATAACACTGCCTAGTGATTAATAAATAATGTTGGACCGAGAAAAGTAATTACCTAAAAACATTCTTATTTGTGATTGCACTGAATTACGAATGGAATGTTTCTATATTTCAGGAAAGCAGTGAAATTAATAGTCATTTAAAACTAAATTGGTAAAGTTACTAATTAATCGTATAATAATTTACATTAAATTCAACCAACAAAATATTTGAAATCATTTTCCAATAATGAAAATCAAGCGTACCCACAAAGTTAAATTGATAAATCACATTAGCAATAGAAAGTATAAATCCAGCTTTGCCTCAAAGTATAATATATATATATTTTACATACAATACCAATTCCCTCCATCCAAAATAATATAAATAATTAGTAACGAATCATTTAGAAAGAATCTTAACCAAGAGTGTTCAATTTCACCCTTTTCAAATTTAAAGCTCAATTTAATGAAAGCATAAAGTTTAACTTGACTTTGTATAAGGGGGAAAAAAGAAAGAGGAAAATCTCCCTCTCACTTACATGTACACAGACATTTTCCTTCAAAATTAAATATATCACTTCATCCCAATATTGCAATTATCTACATTGTATATCATATTGACGAAATAATTAATATTACAGTTTCTTTTTACATCAAACAAATAATTATACATATATTATCTTTAATAACATGCCAAATAATAATTAAAATTAATAATAGTTTCAAGTATTTATTAATAAACAATACTTACCATTAAAAAAGAAACACTTACAAGTTACAAATGTGATACATTCATTTTTGTTTGAAAAAGTAAAATGTAATACTTTAATGGCACTTTTAAAATTGAATGAATGAATTAATATTATTATTATTTAGTTTAACACTAGGTGGGGTAGGGATTCAAATTTTATAGATGTACTAAAATAATGAACTATGTCCAGATTGATGAATTTTTATTTATTTAAGCATTAGATATAAAGACTTTTTAAAATGATTTGATTTATTTTTAATTAGTTATTCTTTTCAATATTAAATTGGTAAAATAAAAAATAAATTGCTCTCAAATAAAATAGTAATAAAAAATTAAAATTTATGATTACTTTAAATAAAAGAATATAAACACTTTATTTAGTTAATGTCTATTTCAATTAGATACCATCTTAACAAATTACATGATTCTCATTTTGATTCTAAGATAATTTCTAGTCAACCAAAAAAAAATAATATTTTTGTTTCCATTCTTATCACTCTGATTTATGGTGGGCATATCGGAACTTAAAAAAAAAAAGATAAATATAAATATAAATTAAGTTAAAACTAAAAACAAATGAATGTTTTTCAAACTTTTTTTTTTTTGAGACAAATGTTTTTGAAACCTTGAGGAAGAAGGATACTTGAACTATTTAATTGGGAAGGACCTATAAATTTATTAATTTACTCGCGAAGCCCACATGACGTGGCGAAGAGAAAAGGTCGTGTAAAATGTAAATGTTTTCCCAATCCTTCCTCGAAAAGGAAAAAAAATAATAAAAAAAAGAAATTCCCAATCCTAACCATATTCGTTCAGCGACCCCTTTATTAAGTTTTGGCAGTCGTCTCTTGTCGGTAACGTTTGAAAAGAAACTTCGGGAGACGGAGAAACGCTAACGCATAATCAATCAAATCTCTCGATCGAAGCTTCATCGGAATGGCCAATTTCTCATCGGCATCGGCGATGCAGCACGGCGATTACGGTACTGCTCCATATTTTCAATACCCAAATCTCCAGAACCTTAGCCTTAATCCAAGCCCTAATCCAGTCCCCACTCCCCCCGATCGGAATCAGAGCGCTTACGCCTCCGCGCCGCCGTTCTCCACCAATTACGGCGGCTCCGATTACCCTGGTTATGCCTCTAATTATGCCCACTACTCTCAGAATCCCGATCCCGTTCCTGCCTCTCCGACTGCTCCCCTTTTCACCCCTCCGTCATCGAATCCTAATCTCCAGACCTTCAATCCCACTCCCCAACCACCCGCTTTCCCACCATTTGAGTCTCATGCGCCTTATCAACCTCCGTCTCAGCCTCAATCGTATCATTCAACGTACGACCAGAATCAGACGGCTCCTAACTATGCCCCTCCTCCACCTTCCTCAATTCCGGTGAATCCGAGCTCCAATTCTACCCCCAGTCCTAATTCTCCGTTCTCATCTATGTATTCGGCTCCCTTTGGCTCTTTGCCCCCGCCTGCGTATGAAAATCCATATGAAAGTTCGGTGAAATTTGATCAGGGAGGCGGATATGTTGATGATAGATATGGAGGTTATAGTCGAAGTCGGTCTGATCTTGGTCCGGACTTGTACGGTAAGCGGCCGGAGGACACGATATCACGCTTCGACTCCGCCTATGATGACGGTTTTGGCGATGGTGTGTATGCTTACCAAGGTGGCAAAGTTGAGCCTTACGGGGCTCGCGGTACAGCTTCTAAGTCTTCAACATGGTCTGCGGCGCCAGCTTTTGATGATTATGGAAGGCCGATAAATATTCCTCCGAAGAAAGACTCGTCGGCGACTTCACTTAAAGTAGTTAGGGCGACCCCTAAGGCGGATGCACAAGAAGATGTAAAAAGTTGGGTGCAGAAATTCCGAGTGAAGCTTTTGGCTGAAAGTGGAGGTCAGAGCACCATGGATGTACTTTGTCAGGTATGTCAATACAATCGCAGAATGCATTTGTCTCGATTTTGTTGGCCATCCTTTTTAGCTGTAGGCGTAAAAGGCAAAAACTATAGGTTTGATTGTTAGTATTATGCCTGGTCTGTAGCGGCATGTTCATCTCATCTTAAGGGACAGAAACTCTTTAGGCAAACTGCGGAAGATTGTGAATCATGAAGACTTAAACCCATGAAAGTCATCTACTGAGTTTTTGATTTTATGAGAGTTTAGGTTTCCTATAGAAGCGTTTCCACGCTTTTAATATTTTATTTTGGTGTATGTTCTAACATTATAGTATTAGGCAGATTGTTTAACTTGTGCCAGTCGTGTTTTCTTAGTATGTTCTTTATGCTTCTACTCTGGAGTTTTCTAGTCATTATTATTTTACCATCTCATTATTTTTTGCTATCTCTATATATTTTCTTTGCTTCAACATAATTAGCTCATAATTGTTGTTAAAGTTATTTTTATAACAATACGGCTTAGTTATTTACTCTCTTTTGTAATAATTTCCAGGTTGGTTTAGATGGCATTCGTATGCTTGATCCAAATTCTAATCGGACGTTAAGGATATATCCTCTTGAGACCATCACTAGATGTGAAGTAAGTTGGGATATTAGATTATTATTATTATTATTTTGGTTTCCTTGAAATTCTCTGCCATAGACTTACCGTATGGTTTTTTTATTTATATTCATAAGGTATATGATTCATCTACCCTGGCTTTCTGGTCCAAGAGCCCTGTGGATATTGAACCACGGCGTATTAGATTGCAGTCAAACAGATACACTACCAACACACTTCTCGACACGGTGACTGCTGCAACTGTACAGGTAATAATCTTTACCCGTTCCTCTTGGTTCTTGAGTGCGGAAAATGATTTGAAGTTTATTTATAACTTTTCGATCCTTTTTCTACCCTCTTGTTATTGCAAAATAAGCAATTATCCAAAATTTTAGCATTAGAAGCATGGTCTTTAGAATTAATACCCTGATAATCCGTGCCATTTGTGATTTCAAGACATTCTTAGACAGTAAGGAATTTATTTTGTCTTACCCGGTTGATGCATAAATGTATTTGTGTATATTATCACTTATTATGGTATGGTCAATGAGTGTTCTAGTTTTACCTTTTTTGGTCCTCTAATTCTGTGGCTATAAAAAGTAAAGGTAACCTTCTGTGAATGTGTGTACGGTGTACACATCATGGACTTCTGTGACTGTGTGTACGGTGTACACATCATGGATTCACTCTGATCAGTCTCTAGCTTAGATTCTCCCTGCATGATAATGTTGGCATGTCACCTTTTTATAGAGATTGAGAACCCTTTTCTATATGTTCATTCGCAGTTATTTTGGATATTGGTAGTTAACTAGATATAATTCTTTTACTGCTTTTTTCAACCACAGTTTAAGGAAATGGGTGGAAGAAGTAGGCCTTCTGATTCTTTTAAGGCGCCCGAGCAGCCTACAGAGAAGAAGAAAGGGTTGGTCGATTGGGTGAACCTGATAAAGCCAGGCAACGAGGAGAAAGACCATTGGGTATCTTGACAGATTTGTCATGAATTATCAGCTTTGTTGATTGTAAGATGTCTGAGGGTAAATCAACATTTTTTCTGTTTCATTTTTTAGGTACCTGATGAAGCAGTCACAAAGTGTACATCTTGTGGGACAGACTTTGGGGCTTTTGTACGAAAGGTAAGCTCATTTTCTATTAAATAATGGAATAAGGATCATCAGATTTCCATTGTTATGAATCTCATTGTTTCAACCTTGTACTCAGCATCACTGCAGAAATTGTGGAGACATTTTCTGTGATAAATGCACGCAAGGTAGAACAGCTCTGACCGCCGAGGAGAATGTTCCTCAAGTTCGAGTCTGTGACAGATGCATGGTATGTTATGTATATCTTTGATTTATTTGATACTTCTTATTTGTTTCTGGTTTTGATTATATTCATTAATCAGTGTTGATTGTTTTGTGCATACTCTATTGTAGTTGTGACTTGAATTTTACATAAAAAAATTCTTCAGGGTTGACAATACAACATGAAGCTTACTAAAAAGTTGTATTTTATATAAAAAGTTCTATAGGTCTAAGACTTCAATTCTTTTAGACCTTGCTATGTTTTTTTTTCCAGATCATGAACCTGAGTCTAAGAAATGATGGTTTGGTGGGATAATCTTGTTGTTCTTTTAAGACAAACTATAGAACTTCGTTAATCCTATAAAGACTATATATCCCATCAAGCCTGTTTTAGAGAAATGTCCCTTATCATGACTCTTCTTTTTTGTTTGCAGGCAGAAGTGACTCAGAGGCTCGCTAATGCCAAGGAAATGGCTAGTAAGCCTGCAGGGTTGCATAGTCACGAGGATCTTGCCAAAAAACTTAAGGTAGTAATGTTCTGTATCTCGCCTTTTCCCATGTCGTGCTAGTTAGTCTATTACAATTTCTTCTAGTTCAATCTTCTCTCCTGCCGACGTACTTGTGGGAGATTTGTTGTTCCTTATGCCTTTTCTTTTTCCCCCACTCTTGTTGTTGCATCAATCTAATTTTTGCTTTATTCTTCTATTATCGTAGGATGAAATGGATAAAAACCGTAGGTCATCAGGTAATTTCTTGTTCTTGAATGCGTTGCCAAGCTAAATGTTTCTCTGTTAATACACTGGTTGAAGCATATGGTTATTCAACCTTTTTCATCCACAACTTTTTGGGGTCCTTGTTGTGGAATATTTATTTTCTTGTTAGGAGAGTAGAACTAATGTTTCTGTCACTTTCATGGAATGCCGCAGGATCCAAGTCTGATGGATTTGGTAGCCGGATGAAGGAAGTTGCATGTCCTACTTGCACTGTTAATTTGCAGGTTTGACCCCTTGCATTGTTATTATTATTTATTTTGTTTATGCTTAAGAACTAGTCAATTTTATTGTCGCCAAAACAAATGTATCTGTAAGAGAATTATCTATGCGTAAGCATCCTTATGAAGTGTAATAATGATAAGCTTACTGGAATTTGCGAGGAAGTAAATTTTGAGGTTGATGTATGTATTATATGAACTATTGCAGGTTCAGGTTCCAAGCTCGGGTTCGGAGACTATTGAGTGTGGGGTTTGCCAGCATCCGTTCCTTGTGAGCGCTCACTGACTTGAGTGTTCTTTAGCAATGGCGGGTTCATAGAATGGCTTGTTGATTATGATATTTTCTATGTTTATGTTTCCAAATAATTGGGATTATTATTCGTTTCTCGCTCTCTCAAGTCCTCGAGCTTCAATAACTTTGATGTCAGCTCTGTGGTTTCATATTATTATTTTGTAAATGGAGTTCTCTGTGAAACACACGTCTCTTTGATGTACAAAGAAAATATGGTTTTTGAAGGGTGATATCATACGACTAAGTTATGCCCAAAATTTCCCATTACTCAAAATTAAGCTCATAAAATATATAGGTCTTGTTTGATAACGTTATCAAATGAGCCATTTGTTCATGATGTCAATTAGTGGTTGGTGATCTATGGTGTTGATTGATTATGAATATATAATACTATTTAGTCAGGTGTTTCTAGTTCTTCCGTCATGATTTAACTGGTAAATAATCAATTGTATAATTGTCAAATTACAGTCTTATATTATTCACCAAACATTGATAATAGCTTGATGATGGTAAACGAATTTTATTTTACGGCTAGTAAAAAGAACGACAACGTCGAGTGGAGTTGAAGAATTTTGAAGTTATGAAGAGTAAATTAGATCTTTTAGCCAATGAAATGCATGGATTCTTTCCTAATTTGAGGATGTTACAGAACATGTGTGAATCTATATATACATATATAAATATAACTAGAAACTTTAAAATATTAGAGAGAGTAAATCAATAACATTTTACATAATTTAGTTTTAAAAGATAAATTTTTTTGTCAATCGAGTTGAGTAGGTAAAAGCACATATTATTTTCTCAAAAGTCAATGTTCGCAAAATTTCTCAAAATGGTGCACAAAATTTGACACGTTGTATCAAATCAACTTATATTTGTTTAAACAACCTTTACGTCGAATGAAGCTTGGGTTGACRGGGTCGCTATCAAGGTAGAGACATCATCCGTTCATGGGAAACTTTATACTGATATGATATGAGGATGCCACAACCAAGTTGGCGTGGATCCAAGGTCATTCTAGCAACATTTTCGATTGTAGTATATCCGCTAGCACTATCTAAATAGCAATATTAATAATAAAGACTATCTAAATGTTTTCTTCAAAAAAAAAAACCTAAATGAAACTTTAAAATTCACAAAAGTAAATGAAGTTTTTTTTTTAATTTAAGGATTAAATATGCATAATTAATATAAGAGCCTATAGTTTAATCATAATAAGTTTGCCATAAAAAAAGGAGAAAATAAAATACTATAATTAGATTTGCTGAAGGGAGTTTAAAACTGCATTATATAATATAGTTTAGTATAAATATTTGTTTGGTCTCATACTTTCTTGTTTTATTTTGTTCACATATTTTCAAAATATTTATTTTTTACTTTTAAGTGCATTTTTTCTCTATTGTCTCTATATTTTTAAAAAGTAATCATTTTAGTCCTTCTATATTTTTTAAAAGTAATCATTTCATTTTTACTTTTATCTAATTTATTTTGATTATAATTACACTTCATTCACTAATTTTTTTTAGATATATTCATAAATTTGTATTAAATAAATTTTATTAAAGTAATCATTTCATTTTTACTTTTATCTAATTTATTTTGATTATAATTACACTTCATTCACTAATTTTTTTTAGATATATTCATAAATTTGTATTAAATAAATTTTATTAGATAAAAAATTTGTGTTAAAATTTTATGAATAGAAACTTTTAAAAAATGAAGTAACAAAATAGACGTTGTCAAATTAAAAAAAATAAAATGAAGAAAGTTGAAAAAGTAAATTTACTATTTCAAGCATATATTTTCCTCCGTTCGTCTCCTTCCCGCCCTTTTCGCAATTGCAACTCATTCGTTCCGCGAAGCGCAGAGTTTTCTCCGTGAATCCCAAAGAATGGTAGACGACGTTCTCGGGGAGTATGATCACATTGAAGAGCTCCGGCGGTGAAATGTAGAAATAGTAGATTTTTATATAAGGTCGTTGATTACTGCAACAAGCGTATCGAGTTCGCAAATAAAGATGATCCCGCCTCTTCTCTACGAAATCATTCTGGTTAGTCGTTCTTCTCTCTAATTATAGAGGTAGCAATTGTAAAAATTTTGAGTTTCCGCTTTCCCTAATTAGTCTCGACTGGTATAGACTTCCTTCACTTGTTGCTTGATGCATAACGGACCCAATACTGGAACAATATACCGAGAAATTAGTGAATTGGAACTGGAAGGGAATAGAATAGGTGAATTCTGGAGTAGGTTCTTGAAAATTTAAAAGAACACAATCAATATATTGGATATGATTGTTAGACTAATCGATCATCAGCAGTCTAAACGTTTTACGTAGTTTTTTCTCTTGTTTTCTCAACATCATGTTCAGCGCTAACTCGAGGTGATGCTGTGTTGGTTTTCTGTTTATGAATGAAACTAGGTTGTTAGGGGCTGTTCAAGCTGGTCAGACATCTAAAACATCGACTTTGTTTATTCAGAAGATAACATTGTTCAAACAGATGACTCGAGTATTACAATGTTGACCTGGTTATTTTCAATTTGTTCTGTGTTTTATACGTAATCTTCCAGCTCACTACTCTTACTAGTTACCACAAATGGACTACGGACACGATATTTTCCATTGGTCCAAGTTATTGATCCAAAGACATCTTTCTTCAGTGTGCCTACAGTTGAGGTGAATACCACTTGGTAACTCTGCTTCTGATTGTTCTTCGTGAACTCCAATTTCTCTGGAATCACTCTGACATCTAGTTCCCCAGCTGCGTCCACACTGACTGTGTAAACTGTTTCACCATTGCCACCCACATTTGTAACTGTTCTGCTTATTTTCTTGCTTTCCTTGCCTTTCAATTCGGACACTGCTATTGTTGGGTAGTTCATGTTGGATATGTAGTCGGCAGTTGGTTTTTTGGGGCAATCAAACCCATCAGGAACAGTTTTTGAGATGCTCTTGATGATCGACAGGTTATAGCCTCGGGAACAAAGGTAGTTTAAGTAGTCTGTTATATCGGTTTCGTAGACAAGTCCTGGTTGTAATGCTCCAGTCGTTGATATTTCTCCTGCTCCATAATCATAAGGTGTGGCTACCGATCCCGTATCCAGAGTCATTGGCGATCCCAAGTTATTTGTCTGGATTGCTGTAAATTTTCCCAGAAAATTGTTCATCAGTGAACATTCAATCTAACTTTAGAAAGATGGTCAAATCACAAGTTTACTCTTGAGCTTTAGTTCTTATACTTAAAATTCTTCGAATTAGTTTCTAAACTTTCATTGTTATCTAAAAGTTTCTTAACTTTTATAGTTGTCTTGTACTCAATAAGTTACTAAACTAGTAACTTATCTGGCCGTGTCATTCAATTGAACAAAAAGAAAGAAAAGTTTATTTCCTCATGAGGTTCCTTGCCTGTTGTCATAATAGCCGACTTGATAGCTGAGGGACTCCATGAGGGGTTTTTCGATCTAAGTAAGCCCACCACGCCGGAGACATGTGGGCAGGACATGGAAGTTCCCGAGATCACATTGAAGAGTGGAGGCTTTTTTCCTTGTGGAGTAGAGTTTGAGTCATTGCCAAGCCACGCTGCAAGAATGTTCACTCCTGGTGCAGATATGTCCGGCTGCATCAAGACTAACTCATACGTCAAATTTGGACACGAGTTTTTCAAAATTTGCAGAAGGCAGGCTGCCTCTTACCTTGATTATGTTTAGTATTGCGGGATTAGGTCCTCTGGATGAGAAGTATGCCACAGCAGGCGCTGGCTTATAGTTTATTACGGTAACAGTTGGTAGGATTGTAGCAGTTGGGTTCCTTCAGAAAATATCAAAATCAATTAGGCCATTGAAGATATGAGATTAAGGCTCTTCTCACATATAAATTGATTAAACTGAGGATGATTTCAATTTTTACCTGCTTGAGTTGGCATAGGAGAGGACCTCAGCACTATCCTTTTTGCTAATAGCTGTTATGTTAGAACCATCAAACTTCTCCGCAACTAATTTTGCTCGGTCATCAATCAAAACCATGCCGATACCTTCAAGACCCTTCACTGTTTCAATCTGATTTTGCCAATCAGAACCGCCTCCTTCTACACTGCTTTCGCATATAACTATCTTTCCCTTCACCAGAGCTTCGTCCATGGAGTCTTCAGAACAAATCCTAAATAAGGGGCATGACAGTCAGAGAGCTCATTAGAAAGCTTAGTGAGAAAGAGTAGTAGTAGCTACATGATGATGATTCATTTTCATCTCTTACATACCTCGCGCTGTCTTCACTGGCATCGGCTTTCTTGGCTGACTTGCCTTGTATCAGTGGGTATTCAGGAGTTTTTTTAAGAGCAGAGAAATTTATACCTTCTCCCTGCATAATTAATTTTGTGGAGGGGATGTTCTCTCTGTCAATTTATTTGAAAGGGTAAATATATGTTTTAGTCTTGTTGAGGTGGTTCTTCAATTTATTTTAACATTTTTATAGTCATTGGCGGATGATAAACTTATTTGGGATGAGTTGGTAGAAATTTAGAAGAATTAGGAAAAAAGAGGAGAATTTCTAAGAAGTTTTTTTAAGTGTGCTTAATTCTCTTTCTAAATTTTTTTGTCTCTCCCAAGTCCTAAGTAAGTTTTATCATTAGCTATTTGAAATAATTTAACTTAACATGGTTGGCTGTTTAATTGCAGTTGGATTACCTTGATCACTTTGTTGTTGCCCAACACAACATCAGACTCAAAATCCCGATCAATGGTGGAGGCAGCCACTGTTAAAATCCACGGCGCGTCGTTCACCACCGACCCCGAGGTGGGGCCGTCATTTCCGGCGGAGCAGACCACTACAATCCCCTTCTCAACTGCATGAAAAGCTCCGATGGCAATGGGGTCGTCCTTCGTTTCCTGTCTGAAGTAGTACGGTGAACCAAGCGACAGCGACAACACATCGACCCCATCGGCGATCGCATCATCAAAGGCCGCCATGATCGCCGACCCACGGCAGCCGTCGGTCCCACATACTCTATACATGGCGATCCTTGACCCTGGGGATCCGCCCTTGGCCGTCCCTGCCGCGAGCCCATAGTACGATGCATTAGCCGCAGCGCTGCCGGCCGCCGTTGAAGCCACGTGGGTGCCATGTCCAGCTTCGTCCCGAGGTGAGTGGAACCGTATCTCGTCGCTGTCTGAACTTTCGTAAAATCTTGCTCCAATCAGTTTTCTGCACACGCACATCGATGATCAAACACAGACACCATGGTTAGAGAATAATATAAAATGCTAAATATATGTTTTAATTTTTGTGCTTTTTCAATTAAACAATACTCAGCTACTATCCCGTAAGAATCTTCCGGACTACCGCTGTATTTATTTATTTATTTGTAAAACACAAAAGTAAAAAAACCCTTTTCTTTACCTTCGTCGATCTTCCCTCTCCCCTTGTAAAATAACTTAAAATGGTAGGTAGTATTTGAGAAGTTAGCAATTAAGTATTTTCTTTTTCAATTTACTCTCGTTTATCTTTCTAAGTACTTCAGTTAACTTTTTCTCGTAGGTAAAAGTTAAAAGATGGTTGATAATAAGAACCGATAAATTTAAGCATTCAAGAGAGATGAAAAATTGAAATATTATGCAAACTACTTAAAAATTTACAAGAGAAATCAGAAATTCGGGTAGAATAGTTATTCCTCTAAATTTTGTTTTATCGTGTCGTATAAATGTGTACTTAGTTATTTACAATAAAATTAAGGGTATAATTGAAGATTTTCAAAATGCAGAGTAAATTGATAGAGACTCAATTGAAAAAATAACTCCAACAACCCTGTGAAGTGTAAACTAAACATCGTGGGACTTACGTGTTACAGTTGGAGGAGGTGAAATCATTGCCTACCATGCAGGTCCCTTTCCACCTCAACGGTATTGGACCCATTCCATTGTCATTAAAACTCTCCGATTCCGGCCAGATACCTATATTTTCAATATTTTCAGGTGTTAGAGCTCATTATTCCGGCGAGCTATTAGAGCCACTTGTTATGCAGCAGAGAATGTTTGATATATGCATATTTATTTACCAGTGTCCAAGATGCCGATAATGGAATCGTATGGTTGAGAAGAAGAGGCAGGGGGATCTGATTTGGTGGGATTGGCGTCGATCTTCACACTTGTCTGACTGACCAAGAAATCCCATGAATGAGTTGTGTGCAACTTCAACAATGGATCTGGAAAAACCGAAACAACTCCAGGTGTTTGTCTCATTTCCTGGGTTTCCTTTTCTGAGAGACGAGCTGCAAATCCTGAGAACCCATGTTTGTACGTGTGCACCACTGCATTCCGATTCCTGCGTACCACACAAGAAGAAATTTGCCGGTATTTTATTGGTACGTATGAATCCTAATCTTAATATCAGTCTTCTTTCTGACCATATTCATTTTATCTGGTTTAAATCTTATTTTGTCTTCTACTTTCGGCTTTTGAATTTTGATGGTCGTCCTTGTACTTTCTAAAACGTCCATTTTCATCTTATACTTAAGCTTTTGTCTATTTTCAGCTTTATATTTTAAAAATTCACCATTTTAGCTGCTACTTGTAAAATTCAAACACAAATTTTATACTACTGTACGCCAAAATTTCAAAAAAATTATTGAAATCGTGATTATTGGATCAAAATAGATGGACAAAAGTTAAACGTACACCATAATAGGATGTGAACTGAAGAGTTTGAAGTTAAGCCCCACTTTTGTAGGAGTAGTTTCGATTGATATATTAGAGAGTTTTGAAATTTTTTTTAAAGAAATTAGCTAGTATATATATTAATATACCGCCTGTTGACAGAGGAAAGAAGCCGAAGGAAGTCAGTCCTTGAAGCAGATGCAGTTCCCATGTAGACGATATAAACGCCATTGTTTCCAGCTTCAGCAGCTGTTTTCCCATGGACAGAAACAAGGAAGATAACAGAAGCGAAAAGGAAGACAGAAAAATAAATAATTCTTTGCATGGCGGCTTTTTCTTTTTTTGAAGTGGGCAATTAAGTTCCCTGGATTTCAGAGCTCTACCCCTCACCCACTGCTAATTTATATGTTTTTACAGATGGAATCTGGTGGTCGAGAAGTGATATTGAAGGTGGAAAATTCAGTTGGTGGGTTCTACGAGCACGCGCACTGCCGAAATGACAAGCCTTTCCTTATCCACACGTAGTGCGCCATGGTCTCAAATGGTGGCGAGTTTATGACAGTGGCGGTGGTGGAGATTTGGAGATGATACGGTAAGATTTCTCCATTTTATGTACATATAAAATTTATCAAATGCCATACCTTAAATGGTTATTTTTATTTGGTAACATACGGAACAAAAACACATGAGATTTAGATGGGTTTTTCTTCTTTCCATCAACCCAAGGAAGTTGAGGGCTCTGTTAGTTTGTTGGGTTTGGTTAATAACGTATGACTTGCAAACCAAGAGTTGTGAAGAGATCTGTCTGCTTGTTTTAGGGATTCATGCTGGGTTTATGTTCCTAATTAATGGGAAGTTGAGTGTTGTAAATAAAGTGAGAATTAATAAATGGGAAATTAGGAGACTGAACTAAGCCACGATTTGTAAGTTCAGAAGTGCACCCTAAAACACCTAATGGTACATGCATGGGATCACCTGATGACTTTACTGCATAATTAGTTTAATTTGTTAATCTCTTTATTTACATAATAGTGTTAGACTTTCTGTGTGTAGATACAAAGAAAAAAAAGGCACATTTTACTTCAAGAAGGTATGTTATTATTCTTAGATAGTTTGATTCAATGCATGACTCATCCGCGAATGTTTTATAAGAAGGTTAAAAATCATGAGTACAAGTAAGTGAAGACTCATTAATTATATCAACGTGTGAGTTGATCATTGTATTGATGTACCCATATAACAAACACTTGGTTTGGGTAGTTCTCTTTACCATTTTGAAATGGGTGCACAGCTCTAAATGGGTAGAGGCTGGCTTCCCACTCTCTTATATAATATTTATTAACTTAGTTGAGTTGGGTGAATCATGCAATAAATCTCTCTCAGTCCTCCCTTTATCATACATATTTATAAAAGTCTTGCCTTTTAAAGTATCGATTTGATTTTGAAACATAACAACTTGTATAAACAAAGTTAAATATTTGTTACAAATCTAGATTATCCCCTCACAATTCAAGCCACTAGCTATATCTCTACAAGAAAGCTATATCCTATGCCTTTTTTGGTATATAAGAAAACTTTTGGATGAAAATAATTTTTTTCTTCAATCAAAACGTTGAATACATAGGCTGATTTTATGTTTGGAAATCCTACGATATTATATTTTTATTGTCGTGAATATGGTTGAAATTGATGTTTCTAGAACATTAGTCATATTTCATTATTGAGTATAAATTTCCTCTCTCGAAACTCGTGGTCAAGATGATAAGCCCCCATTGCATCAGCACACAAAAAAGTAATCCTTCTAGATTTCTTTCATTAATAAATCCATTACAAAGTACGATGAATAAGGGTTATTGATATCTTTCCTTTCCAACATGAAAGGCATATTTTCTAATAGAAAAATGCCACTATATCATTTTTCTATTTTAGTTTATGAATAATATTTGGCACCGATAGATTATCTTGTATCTTCATATTGACTACCGCTCTAAATTTGATAGTTCTGTGATGTTTTGAACAATAGAAAAGTCATCTTTTTTCTTACCATTTCTCTCTTAATAAAAAATGAACCTTAACCGATCAATATTTAAGAACTATCCGTAGTTTATTATTCACTCAATTGCTATTGTGAGTAGGTGAATATTCTACTTGGACTACCTTATAAAAAAGCACTATTGTATTATTATACATTCAAAACATGAAAGAGAAGACTTTTGATACATTAATTGTAATGATATTATCTATTTAAGTGTAAGTCTATGCTGATTTATTGTTTGATTCCATTAAAAACATCTCCTACAAACAAAAATGTGATATAGCTCACACTAATGTGGAAGTTTTGGCTCAATAATTCTTCCAATGAGAAGAAAATGTGGGAATGGAATAGATTATTTGTGTGTGGAGAAGCGAGGTAGTGGTGCAATTATAAAGTTGGATGGATCTGATATCATAAAAGAGTGTTTTAGTTGTGCAAGTTTTTTTGAGTCATTGACTAATTGTTGTGGTGCGCCACTACCAACCCATTGAGGCTGAGGCTGAGGCCGGCACTTCATTTTTGGCTAAATATTAATTAATAAACTCCACCTTCTACTTCCATACGAATTGCTTCTAACTTCTTGGCAACATTCATACATCACTTATCTACACTTCCCAATATTGATAAATGTCTAAATGTCTTTTCATTTTAATTAATTTAATTAAATTACATATTTTTATTAAGCATAAACCTGATTTTTTAAATTTATGTTTACATTATGCAAAGCCATAAATAATAATTTAAATTTTGAGTTTATATACTCTCTACTTAGATTTGGAATTTGTGATTTATAAAAGGAAAAAACTTGGCTTTATAAAATTATATTACGTGGATTCCAAAAGAAAAAGAAAAGGAATTATGTAGTTTGTAATTTATGATAAACAGATTTGCATGAACAATTTTATGTTATACAACGTCAACTCAAAAATCAAACATTTCTATAAGAGCAAAAACCAATTGAATTTTTCTCAAAAATCCAATTAAATTCTATTTATGCTGTGAGATTCTTTCCTCACTATCGACTTGATAGTTAACAAGAGATTTTCTTAAGCTTAGATTTTTAGAATCTCAAAGACTCCTGGAGTGGTCAAAATGCATATATCATACCAATCACACTTAAAATACGAACGAAAAACATTGAAATGAAGTATCTTTTTGTTTATATCTAAAAACTATCCATTAAAAAAATACATAATTTGTATCAAATTCTTGATTTTTGTTTGAGATTTATAAAAGTTAGTAAGTAATATAACAGATAGATTTCAAAAGTCATTGTAATTTTACTATTTCAACACAAATAAAATTAGAGGAAAAAATAATGATGATAAAACGAAAACCTAACCATGAGCCTAAAGCTCTAACTTCTAATTATCTTTTACTAAGAGAAACTAATCGCAATGGAAGAACTCATCCTAATCCAAAGTAGCACCATTATACTATCACTATGCCTAGAAAAATCCACACTAACAATCTGCTCTTAGTAGTCTAATCATAATGATCACAACTACCAAGAAAGTAAATATAATTCGTTCACTAATAACAATTAACAACATTTCTGTCAGTATGAGGATGAATCTTAAAACCAAAATATCAATAATGAGAATTAAAAAGAGGGTTACCAACTAGGAATCAAGGGAAGAGAGAGCGAATATTCTGATATCCTTGGAAGACTTAAATGGCATTTCAGGTTAAAGAATTGGGTGCCATAACAAAAGTGAAGTTTGAAGATTTGAGGAAGGTCAGAAAGAACACCCACTGGAAGCCATTTTTATGATTGTTCTGACCTGAAGATGCCTACATGAAGGTGAAGCTTTTAAAGTACAGAAATGAAATGGGAAGGGGAAAATGCGACCGATACAGTCCTATCTCGGTCCCATCGACAGAAAACTGTACTAGAACTAGAAGGCAGACTTGCAGAAAACAAATATGTTAAATTATCAAAGGCAGACTTCGTCCCCACCTTTCCTACACAGTAATAATCACCCAACAATCAGATAGACAGATAATAGAACAGAAATAAAACAAGGGAAAATTAACATAAGCAAGAACAACAAATTCCATCTCAGTTCTACTTTTTTCCAAAACATATTTCTCTCAAAATAAATATATATGGTCATTGCAGATTCAGAAACTAGTTCAATAAATGCTATATACTTCAGTCACTAATGTCACCCAAAAAGAACGAGAAACATTGAGAATGTAAACAACTAGACGTATACCGAAACTAAATGATCCAATATATCCAAAAAAAAAAAAAAAAAACCCCTCAAGATTAGATCTCCCAATCTAAACTTCTATTCTTTTATGTTTGGAGTAATATATAAATATTCTTCGTAACCCCAAAAACTAGCCTCTTAAAACTGCCAAAATGAGCATGACAACAAATGGCATGACACATGGAGAAAGAGAGAGTTAGCAGCCAGACCCTTTGTAAATAGACGTAATCTATCCTAAGCAGAGTGTGCTAGAATCTTTGGGAGAACAAAATCGATCAGATATCAGTCTGAACATCCTGATTAACCTCCCCATTAATAAGTTCTGAACTATCAGCTGGCTCGAAAGATCGTATCTCAGTAGCACTCCCAGTATTATGTGATGGATCGCTATCACTTGTAATACTTTGGTTCGTGCATTCATCCACTCTGATCCTTTGAAACGAAGTTGCCAGATTATCATAAATTGATCCACTTGGAGAAGAAGAGGACAAATCAGTTCTAAGCCAGTTGGGATTTGTTGCAAATCTCTTCCACCCGTTTCGCCTTCTGATCCTATTATCCTGCAACAAGTTCAGCAGAGGAATGAACAACTTGAACAAAATTTGACTTTGTTTGCTGCTTTCTATAACACTCCATGTACACACAAACAAGTAATTTCTCAACCAAAAAATGGGGATTCTTTTAAATCCCAAGATTGGATCTGACTATAGACACAAGATACATTAATCTCATAGCTAAATATGAAAACTTACTTGCATTTCCACGAAAGTTGATGTTCTTAATGATTCTACCACAATTTGGATATTGTTTGTCAGCTTCTTTACCTGCAAAAGCAAAGGTATAAATGCAACAATCAGCCACTATCGTGTTTAAATGGGAGGCAGGTAGGAAAGCTAGAGGGACATTTTCATCCAACTCATTCATAAATAGTTCACTGTACTTCCGTATCTAATTGTAAAAAGTAAAGCAAACCAAGACACATTAACGTGCTATTGCTTAAGTTGAGATAATTAGTCAATTTTAATTGGAAAAAACTTTTTTTTTTAATAAGAAACCAAATTTTTCATTAAGACAAATGAAAATAGAAGCATATACAGGGGCATACAAAAACAAAAGCCCAGAAGGAGAAGCCCTATCTGAGAAAAAACAAATTATACTATCAGAAAGACAATTGGAAAAAACAAATTATCGTCATAACAAAACCAGTGTTATAATCATTAAATAATAATCTAAGCAGAAACCACATTCTGATTCTACTAATCTGAAAACTCATCTGTTAAAGTATAGACAAGTGAACCAGTACACACACACACAGGAAATGGGGAAAGCGTGAAATTACAAAGTATATTAAACATTATAATGAAGCCAATTTTTTCTCAGAAAATACAAGAAAATCATGTGGCTATGCTCAAGAACTGTTTCAAGTGCACATAAGAAAAGCTATAACAATGAGGATTAGAGAAAGATACAATATTTCGTATGGTAAAAATAAGAAGTGATGAACAACTTCAAGAGGTATACCAATTGGTCACAACCCAACATTACAGATTTGCTCATACGAAATCTTGGTCAATTCTGCATTCCACCAAGAAGAAAATGTTCGAGAGTGGACATTTGAGAGGGAGGAAAAGACACTATGATGGTTCAATGATAAAACTTAAAGATGTTCATTTTCTCTGTTTTCTGGGGAACAGAGAGAGAGTGTGAGGCTGAGAATCGCATTGCCGCAAACAAAATCAAGAAAAACAAAAAATTGCCACTAAACGCCACTCTCTAGCCAAAATATGATCTTCCTTTTACGTTCTCTTGTGGTTGGCAATTCTGTTCGAATGCCATAGTTAGAAAGAAAATGTTTGCTCGAGACCAAATGCCCATGAGCGTGATATTTAAGAGAACGTTATGGAGATATGATGTTAACATTGACATCTGAAGTGGACATGGAATATAGACTATTTAGAAAGAAAATTATACACATAAGAGAAGTTATGTACGAGTATACATGAAGAACTGAGAAAACAATGTAAAGAGTAGTTCAACAAGCAAGACATCCATCTCTCAAGATTTTCATTCCCAACTTTGTAATCAACTAATAAAAATAAAACTGTGCTCTTTTAAACCAATTAAAGAAAGGATGGAAAAGGATGTAGTCATGTAGAGTTATTAAACAGAAGCCCATACTTAGATATCAGGGCTGTACAACAGTGGAATTGATCTTGGATTTAACTGCAAATTTTAGGTGAGGATACATTGGCCGAACAAAATTTAGGATTAACAATATACATCCCAAAAGCACCTGGATATACTACAAATTCAACTCGAGCACTACAAGAAATTTTCACAAAAGTCTACATAAATCAAGCGACTACATTACCAAGTCTTGAGAAGATCAACCTCTAAGGTTGCAAGATGAATGGAATAGGAAAAGATGGGTCGAATACATTACCATAGCCATCTAACCTACCTAAATCCTATCAAGTAAACAATTCTCATAGAACAATCCAGTACTTAAAATAACAGACCAAAACCAAGGGAGATTAGGGAGCTCCCAAACTCTCCCAAAACTTTCAAAATATGAGCCTTACAAAAAGATGTCCAAAATCATAACCTTCCCTCAAACTTCTGACTCTTTAAATCACCTCCAAAAACTTGCCTCGTGACACTCCTTCCCTAATTAAAAATATTATTTTTATGTATCCTCCTTTTCATGAAAGAGGGAGTTTTTTGTGCAAGCTTGTTTTTTAGCTATTTTGTGGGGGATTTGGATTGAGCGAAATAATAGAATCTTTAGGGGAGTGGAAAGGGACAAGGAGTCTATTTGGGATCTCGTTAGATTTAATGTCTTTATGGGGGTTAGTCCATGAATGAGAAATCATAGATTGAACTGCCGGATCGGAAAAATTGAGTGGTTGCAAAGTTGTTTTGTAATTATCAGCTAGGCTTTATTCTTTTGGATTGGAGACCCTTTCTTTAGTTGGGGTTTTCCTTGAGGGCCAACCCCTTTCATTTGTTTCCCTTTCATTTGTTTTTGTTTTCATTTGTCTCAATGAAAAGTTTGGTTCCTCATAAAAAAAAATAATTAACAATATTATTTGGGACCCACAAATCATATGCCCTCGCTCACTATGTGGTCCCCCCTTTCTTTCCTCTCTTACGAGTATAAAACTTTGTGACCCAAGGCCTATCACAATCTAAGTAAACTTTAAAGATGCTTTACGCATAAAAATTGAAGAATGTTCAAAAAGCCCAGACCTTCCCACCCACGGGTAATTGCATACACTAGAACAATTTCACTACTAAGTGAAGCTCAACTCTCCTTTTTCGAAAGGCAACCAACGAAACAACCATGTGCAATCAAGCTCAACTCTCCTTTTTAATATAAAGGAATGAGAGAATAAAGACCAATAGCGACGATAAAGACAGAGACAGTGAGTTAAGTAAGTAAAAAAAAAGTAGAATAAAATCATGTGATGTAAACCATAACCCTAATTATTCAAGTAGTTTGGCGACTAAAGACCACATATCGTATGTATAATGATGACACAGAAAAAGGATGGTATGCATCAATAGCCTTATTCTAATCATAAGAGCATATTTTGAAAAGATAAGTACAAGCATGGAAAGCTAAATAGTTAGTCTAATGATCACACTGACTTTTAAGTGTATCACCATGATCAATCCATCAACTCTAACAAAATCTAGAAAGAAAAAAATTTTCCCAATTGCCCCTTCCTCCTCATTTGATGCTTTAAAGCATCCTTTCCTTCTAACTGCAGGTTATCACCTAGAAATCAGGTTTTCCAAAAGATGGCTTCCAATTACCCCTAATTTGGTGTCTATCAAGTATTAACCAATAAAATTGATTCTTCAAAAAAATATAGCAAACTTAGGTGTCTGGTAAATTTTATTATATGTTAGCAACTTGGTCGCATGATCGCACTTGCTTTCAAATGTCTCACTGGCATCACAATTGATCAACTTGAATAAAACATAGAAAAATACTATCCATACCCACAATCCTTAATCCCGTCACACTACTTGCTTTAAAGCATTCTTGCCAACTAATTTGCAGGTTAAAACTTTAAAACCAGATTTTCTGAAACATGAGTTGAATTAATCCCCAATTTGGAGTCTCTGAGCCTTTTGACACTGAATCATCAACAAATCTAGTTAACCTAGGTGTTTGGTAAATTTAACCCTAAGTTTACAATTTCATTAACACTTTTCAATTAATATTGATATTAAGAAAGAAACAACTCAAGGATTGTTTCTTTAAAGATCTTGTTGAATAACCAATTTCTTCATTAATAAAAAGTTCATAGAATAACTTTCATTAGAAACAAACAGCAACCTTAATCATTTCAAGATAATCTAAATCAGTATATTTTTTTACTCATTTAAGGGAGTTTATTAATCTTCCTTTTTTCTTCTCATACAGCAAAAGAGTTACAAGCAGAAGGGAATTGCCATTTATTATATGAGAAAGAACACACTAAATGATGAAATAACAAGCAACACCAGAATTTCTGTCAAGGAAACGATGTAAACAGTAGTTGCTACTGACAAAATTCCTAGAGCTTAAATCACAAATACTTTTACATTATATTCTTTCTTAGCCAAAAAAATCTCATTTCTATATCTTTAAATGTTAAATGCACTTTATATATAAATAAAATGTTGCCATTTCCAATAAGTAATTTATTTATAAATAAAATTCACTGCAGATATAAAACCTATAAATTAACTTCTTTGTTTTCATAAAGAACAGGAGAATTATTGTCAGAACTTACTCGAGGAAAAGCAGCTATTAGAGAAATCGGAACCCAGCCTTGATCGTCCATCCAGGACCTTAAAAAGGTGTCTGTTATCAAATTATCATCGCTGTAAAAACATAACCATGAATGCAAAGTAACAGTCAGTGAGGACGAAAGAAGAGACGTACAAGATCCCTAAGGGTGTCTCCACAAGAACCAATCAAGAACTAAATGGATCGCATGGTAAACCATATTACCTGAAATAATATTCAATCTGTTGAACTATCGATGCAGATAGAGAGGGATCTACAGCAGAATGGTACATTACAGGTCGCGGCATGAATGGGATGCCTCTATAAGGCTCCAAGGGCAATGTAGGGACGTACACAAACTCTATTCAAAATAAGGATTAAAGGTTAACATTCACATTAGAAAACTATACATCTATTGTCATCATTATTCTTTAGAAAGAAACCCACCAGGTGGAGGCATAGGGT
This sequence comes from Momordica charantia, assembly GCF_001995035.1. Next base: position 6,497,050 of record NW_019104488.1, read on the forward strand.
TCGCATGAGGTCTGACAGGCTGGGGAAACTGAGAAGTGTAAGCTGGCGAAGGCCTCATAAAGCCTCTAATAGGAGCTGCCCTGTGCTGCTGAAAATGAACATCTCGAGCATTAGAATATATTCGACGACGATCTTGATCACGCTTTCCACCACGGTTATTGTGGTAGTGACCATCACCACGAGGATGATAGGTGAAATTCCCCCTAGGAAAGAAGTTACGGTGGTCAGTAGTAAAATTAGTTTGAGGCACAAAGCCTGCAACTGCCCGTGGATCCCAATTATTGCTCCCAAACAATGGTTCTCCAGGAGAAGGATCAGGAATTGCTGGTAGCAAATTACAGTAACTACTTGCAGGAATGTGAAATACAGGAAAAGGTGGTGGTGGAGGCGGTGGAGCTCGGAAAAAGTCTCCTCGTGCAGGTCCTCCTACTGAGGTGCCACCACCACCACCGCGCTTTGACGATCTTTGTCGAGCAGCCACTGGATGCTTTGGACTTGGGTTTGATTTGGCATTATTTGTAGCTTGCCGCTGAGGGGTTACATTAATAGATCCCTGCTCAAAAAACACAAGATAAAAGACATCATGCACAAGCATTTTGAATAGTCATTAAACCATGAGAAGAACTTTGGCTTATAAGAGAGTTACAGAAGTGAGCTAACATTGTTGAGGAGTAGTGGAGGAAAAAGAAAATCGAAATTCTGAACATAGTATAGTCTCATTCTACATTCTATAGCATAAACCCTAAAAGGCACGCAACTACATGTCCGAAGGATAAAGTTTCAATTTCAATATATTGAAGAAGAATAACCGAAAACGACGCAATGGAAAAACAATTGGAGAATTCAATTAATCTCCTCACCATCATCCAACGTTTTCGAGAACTAAATATGACGTTGTCAGAAGTAACATGACCAAACCTGAGAAGGGGGCACTGACACTTCGATGGTGGGCTTGACAGGAGAATCGACTGCTAATTTAGGTGAAGCCCTAGCGGAGTCCGAGAGAGCAGGCCAAGAATCTGCCCCCATTACAGGACCAGCATCAACGACGCCATTGGAAGGCTTGTTCCAAGCCGGCTTCCTCGTCGGAGCCGTTGCATTGCCGCCGTCACTTGCATCGTGGTTCTCCGAGGATGTGAAGTTATCGGCGGGCGGTGAAGCAGTAGAGGGGGTTTCGGTTGCAGAAGCCGCCAGCGAAGACAGCGATGATGACGATGACAACGGAGACTGATCGACGGGTGAGATCGATTCAGGCTCACCTCGGACGACTTGTGCCCACGGAGACCGAAGATTCCTCCGCCGTAACTCAGGGCTGTTGAGATTATCGCCGGTATAACCTGTTCCCTTAGGCGAACGGTGATTAGACGAATAATCAGTAGCCGTCGCCATCCCAATCCAACCTTGGTTTCTTAGTACCGAAAAACAAAACTCACAGAGAGAGATTGATCAGCACATAATATAAAAGGATACTTAATTCATTATCGAATGCATGATTTCCTACTTGCCGAGGGAAGATGTACAAGAAAACGGAAACAAAAACAAATTAGGGTTTCGAATGTATAATTCCGACGGAGAATAATGGATCTCGCTCGCTGAAATCACGAGCAGACGAAACCGGCGGCTTCTTCTCTCCGCTCCAGAGCGGCATGCTCAGACAAGCAATTGCACGCTTCCAGGTTTTTGTTACGAAAGTGGAATATTTTTTTTTTTCTTTTTGGGACATGAGAAAGTAAAAATTACTAAAAACCCAAAAAACTTCTCAATTTTTTAATTGCGACCTTAATTCCGTACCCGTACCCGACTACGCATTTCAAATTTGCCCATTATCGTAAATTACAACGTTCCCAGCAATTTTTGTTGAACTTTATTAATAATAATAAATTCGAATTTGTATTTTATAAAAAATACTCAAATATATTGGTGTTTGTATTTATTCACGTTAGATACGCATACACCCGTCCATGCGAATGTCTCCAAATAAAAAATAAAAATAAAAACCCAACCGATTTCTTACTTTTTTTCTTAATCAGATATTTTATTAATTAATCCATATAACAGAATATCTGTAATTTAAAAGTTACTTCAAGTTAACAAACTTTTGATTTTTTTTTATTTTATTCCTTACTTTTAATTTGTAGGATCAAATCTTAACCAATTCATATTTGTACTTTAAAAATCCTAGATTAGTGGTGCTATATTTCATATTTCAAATTTGAAGAAGTAAATAAGTTGATTTTTTTTATGGATCAAATCACATTAAGAGACATTTTAATTTATTTATACATGTAATGAAAAAATTAATTCGTACATTAGGTATGATTTTTTTTTTTCAAAATCAAACAAGTTATAACTATGAGTTGTGTTGGCCCATAATCCAATTAAAAAAACAAGTAAATTGGGGAAGGACTTTGATGAACCCTGGTTGGGTGGATAAATTTACTCATTTGTAAATCGAGTTGGTTCGAACCTTAAGATGGTCGCCTATCTTAAAGATGAATAATTGCTATGTGTTTTTCGACACCAAATATTATAAGGTCTTGCCACGTAAAACTAATGGAAACGCACCTAACTGGTTTGGATACTCATGAATATTAAAAAAAGAAAATTCTCAAAACAATGTTTAACTCCTTATTTTATTTATTTCTACCTCTTCTGGGACTCGTATATTTTCACACCTATTTTCTCTCTCTTCCTCTTCAAATGAATATAATTTTTACCGTCAAAGAAATACCCGTGAATTATTCTCATAGCTCATTACATAGATTTTAAATCTTATTTAACGTAAAAAAAAAGAAAAAAAATCATAATGAAAATTCAATCCCTGTACGATGACATGTTTTTTTCTAATAAATAACTATTTTTATGACGCAAAATTTTTAATAATATTTTTAATATAAACGATAACCAAATTGGCACATTGAATACTGATAGCTATTAATAACTTTTATTTTATTGGTAAAATACTCCTAATATTTTGTATAATGATTCAGCTCAATATCATTTTATCAATAAATATTAAAAATTGAAAAATAATAAAAGATAAAATAACAAAAGTTAAAAATAATATATTAAATTCTAGCTAGATTGTGACTATGGTTTTAAATTAATTCCCTCTAAGTTCTTTAAAATTTACTTTTATTGACTTGAACCATTATCGCAACACATGATTCAACCTTATTTCATTTTTATCTATAAATTTTAAAATGGTAACAATGTTAGTGGATGAACTTTCCTGTCTTAGTCTCTAAACTTTTTTCAAAAAATAATTGTAGTAATCATTTTGGTATTTGTTAAAATACTTTTTCACTTAAATTTCACTTACGTGATACTCATTTTAATGTGTTAGTATTATACATACTCGAAGTCATGCTATTAATTTATTAAAATCAAAATAAAAGCAAGGACCAAAATGTTTACTTTTTCAAATTGATGTATTGAAATAGACATTTCGAACCTTTCGCAGACCAAAACCAAACAACCTAAAAGTTCGAAGACTAAAATATATATTTTAAAAGTTGAGGGGTCAAATGAAATAATCTTAATTTTTTTTCTTTTTACAATTATATCCAAAAATCATGATATGGTGATATATAGGGTTCTCAAGAGTGAAACAAGTATTAGAAGTACTTTCGATCGATTCAATATTAATGAACCTAGAAAATAAAAGTAACAAGAATTTTTAGAATTATTTTGGAGATTGGTGTGAACTAACTATATTGCAAAGCCTTATTTCTTTGGTTAATGAAATCCAAAAGATTTCTCGATCAAAGGGGTGGAGAAATCCATGATAGATATATATAAATTTTTGTACGTCAAACACATTGGGTTTAAAGGATGGAATGTCTTATATATTTACCATTGAATTATGCTGGTGGTAGATTGGTAGGTCGATTTACTTATACCTTAGACTACAAATTTATTAATTTCAATAATACATGAACTTAGGTCGATAAACTCACATTCTATGCTATATATTCATTTATAAATCATAAACCAACAATAATTCATATACAAATTCAAATTTATTTTTATATATATATATATATTCTTTTTCACGAGATAAACACACGATATAAATTCAAATTTCATGAAGCTATCGTGTTATGCCTAATATTTATCATAATAATAATTTTTTTATTATAACAAATATAGTGTATGATAATATATACTAATGTTTAATTAGTTAGCCAACAAATGGTTCATATTAAATCATATATCTTATTTAAAGTCAGTGATTGGAATTTCCACTAATGTTGTTGAATTAGATTATGGGTACAACATAATGGAATTTTTCTTCCCTTTCCTTCCTTCTTTTCTTTTCTTTTTTTTTTTTAAATACAATGAGTTCGCANATCGGGATCGGCATAAAATTAATTCTACTAGGCCCAATCTAAATGTTAGCTATGGGCTATGGCAAATATTATGCGTCGATTGATTAGTATATTTATTTGTCAAAAATATATATAAAAAATAATCATGCGATTGGACGAGAAATCATTTTATTAATTTTTGTGACATTTCACCTATATAATCAACATCAATAAAATTGGGCAAGATAGTTAGCTCAGTTAGTCAAGATATTATTTACTTCTCTCTAAATATATATGAAGTTAAAATTCTTACTCTTGTTGTATTATTATTATTATTTTACGTTTACTTTGGTTGAACTTTAAAAAACAACAACATCAATAAATATGGATTAATCGTCTCCCACAAGTCTAAAAACATTCCTTCTCATATATTTATATGGAGTGGGAAATTTGTTTTTTCTTCTTACAGTATGGAGCAAGAATTTGAACATTTAATTATTTTTAAAAAACTAATAACAGTGCTTTAATAATTGAGCTATCATCTTTCTTATAGTAATGCACATATCATAAATTGTAATAAATACCACAATTAACAATACCAATCATTCCTCACGTGCATCATGTGCATTGAATTTTATATTTTGTTTATTGAGTTTTATATTTTGTTTTTTAATCCTATTATAAAGGATTTGGTAAATTCAAAAGTATGAAATAGCAAGACTAAATTGTTACAAATTAAAGTTTATTTATTGTTTCAATAAAAATATGAGACCAAAAATATTTTTTAACTTATTATAAATAATGCTCAACAATTTAATAACCCTTCGAGTTTACCCAAATATTGTATTACCTCAAAGAAAAAATATACATTTAGTAGAACAAATACCATTTTTTTTAATTGCATTAATATGATCACTCTTAGATTTTTAATCTCTCTGCACTGTTATTTTGAAAATCAGAAACTGTATTTTTTTTTCTTTTTTTGAGAAATACTATGTGATGCTATAGTTATAAATAATGAAATATAGATAGAGATTAGTAGCTACGAAATCCTATGAGAAAAAAACACAATAATAAAGTATAGCGTTACCTATTTGGCAGGTGTCTCGATTACCAACTCATTATTTATCATTGTCTATAAACAGTAGAATCTTCCTCGAGAACAAAGTACGTGACATCATCCAAGCTTAGTTTGATATTGTTTTAGCCTAAATAGTAAATACTATAATCTACCTTAACTTGATAAATACTAATTTAAGTATCGAAGTGTTGGTCTTCACAATACCGAGTTCTTATATAAGTAATCATCTCAAACACAACGCAAGCCATCTCAGACTCTACGTCAGTAGATTCACCTATATTGGAATCATACATCATTCATCAACAAACTATTATTCTTTTTTTGTCCCATTGTTAACCTTACAAAATATTGTTAAATTCATGTGATTTCCTGGAAACTAAATATATATATATATATATTTTTTTTTTAATCAATTATTTATTTTTGGTTTAGGAACGAGAGAAAAAAATAAGTAGAATGCATTCCAGATCCGGATCCAAATATTTCATATACGGCCCAATCTTAACAAAGTTATACGGGCCAAGAGAAAACGACATGTGGTCCAGCCGTTTTGAATATTCATTCCTTTTCCCTTTCCTTCTCTCCCTGCGATTGAATATTCCACGTCTCCCACTCTCCAACGTCCAAACTAAGAAAAATAAAGGAAAGGAAAGGAATTCCACGTCGAAGTCAATTCGCCGTCACTTTTTTATTGGCAATTGGTGGTAAAATAGGTGTGAATTGACCTATGAAGCCCTCATTGTCTTTCAATTTCTTTCTTCTGCTTCGGAAATGGACGGGAAACTCACAGGAATTTACTCTCTCTCCGGCACCGAAACTCCTACGTGGTTTTATTTAAATACCCAAATGACTGTATTACCCCTAACAAACTATGTATGTTCATACATACCCATAAATTATTAGACGTATCTTTCATTTATTTGTAATTAATCCGATAATCAAAGGTTAATGTGAGCATAATAAGCCAAATCGAGTATAGTTCAAATGGTTAAGGCATATATCTCTGACTAAAAAGGTCGCATTTTGCTGCAGCTTGAGGAGCTTCCACACCCAACACTTTTTGTTGTGGCAATCACTCAACCCTTACTTCAAGAAAACCTCTCCAACTATTCGAAGAAGTCAAAAGAGGAGAAGAAGACTCAGAAAACCGTTGCTAAACAGAGACCAAGAACACTTGTTGGGAGCTGACCTTCAACTCCCTCTTTCTTCATCTTCTCTTTGTATCATTTTCATTCCTATATTTCTTGACTACCCTTATGACATTGAATGGATCACCTTGGGTAAGGGGGAGATGTAGTGAACTCATTTCGAGGGCTATAACTTTGCGTTCTTTATTAATGATAGTGAGTTTTGATGTGAAGTTATTTTATTAAGCCATTTTCAATATGTTTGATCACCATGTTAAAATACCTCTTTGTTAATTTTTGGAAAATTGTAGTAGGGAGCGAAAAACTTTATTTCAAGCTAGATTCTACTTGAGTTAGAGAGTGGGAATTTAGGGATAAGAACCACCTAACTTAGTTATAAATTGTTCGCATATGCTGTTAGTGTTTGTCTAAGAACCCTAATAACAGAAAATCTGGAATGTTTGGAAAGGCATTTTGTCTGTTTGACCACTTTTTTTCACTTCGTTAATGCTGTAGCATCGTTAGAGTAGCCCATAAAGAGTCACGATCTTTCTCCCTCTTGCACCCTCTTTTTTGAAGAAGTCATTTGTTTGTTCTTCATGTTTTGTATTTTTGGCGATTATTTAATTAATTTTGTTTATACGTCTCTCTTAAATCTCTACACTAATTTTTCTCTCTGTATTTGTGGTTAACGATTATTTGGTTTAGTGCACTTATTTCTTTGGTAATTACTGAGTGTTTGGTATTTGATTTATGTGGATTCAAACTTTTTTATTACTTACTGCGACGATTGTGTACACTTGCACATACAAGAATTGGTAACCTAAATTGAACCAACACTTTCAAGTTTCAAGTTTCAACTACAATTTCGGATCTCTCAATAACAAGTGTTTGAATTTACAAAGATAATTATGCATTCAATTATCACAATAGTAATTTTTATTTCATAATTTCCGAATAAGTAACAAAACACATTGAAAAGTTAAGTATTTCATAATGTCGCAAATAATAAATAAATTTGCTAGCATCCATTTGAAAAATTTTTGGTTGGTAAGTATTTGTAATGTATTTTCATAATTTCGTGTTTAATTTTAGCTATTTAAAACTACGATCGATTTTAATTGATATAATATTTAATCAATCAAATTTATTGACTAATATATATCATCAATTACTGACTAAATAATTGGTTTGATTTCAATCAAATTTCTATTTTTTTTAGTACAACAAGTTGGGAGGGAGGATTCCAACTCAAGACCTATTGATCAGTTTATATGTTAATTACCGTTGAGCTTACACTCATGTTAGCATCAAATTTAAATTTAACAGTAGGTCATTTCTCAAATTTTATTACTTAATAAAGTTATTCATGCAACTAACCAAATTTATACTAACAAGGTACAAATTTTGATATAGGTTCACTTCAGATATGAAAGGATGACTTGCACAGACAACTTGTATTAGTGAGATGTTGTGTCCATCATAGTCTGATGTTTAAATTAATATTTAGATGGATGTGGTATCAAGCTTAGCTAGGATTATGTTGCGTACTTAAGTGTGAGGCAAACTTGTACACCGTATATATTATACTTTGAGACGCATCAATTAGATACCTTACACCATTAAGAGAAAATGACATACATCTACTTTAGTTCAAATTAGCATGAAGAAATTCCAATTAAGTTATACTATTACTATAATCCATAAAAAAATTGTTCTTTCATTTCAGTTTTATCCCTCTGACTACAAAGTAAAAAAACATTCATTCAAACTTCACTATTTAAAAATACTTCAATTGGTACACGCACGAAATAAGCTAGTCCAATAGCCTTTTGCTCAATTTCTCGTGGGCCATATTCTCATGGGTACGAGTAAAGGGAACAGTTCGAACACAGAGCCTTATGCTTTAATACCATCTTAAACATGATTAAATTCACTAAATTTAATCATTTATATGATACCTAGCGAGATGATGAGCTTCACCTTCATTGATTAGGATGTGCACCTCTCCTGATGGGCCCAAGATGGTCAATTCAACTCACACTTCTTATCATCGTGGTATGTTTGATAGATTCATAACCGATACAATTAAAAATATAAATGAAATCAACAGATCCATATAATATATTAAAAAGAAAAAGAAAGGTAGGTGTTTGTTTGGTCTCTAAAATTTTAAAATTGACACTTTTAATGTTTAAAGTTTGAAACGAGTGTTTAGGTAGTCATTTAAATTTAAAAATTAAAAGTGTCTATTTTAAAAATTAAAACACCTATCTAAATTTTGAGGACGAAAAATATATTCTTTTCCCAATAAAAAGCTGACAAATAGTGGGAGATTCCCAAATAAACAATAATACAACTTGATCTTGGTCTTTTACAGCTGAGTCTTTGTCCTAGTCAAATAACTTTCAATTAAATTATTCATCGTGAAAAATAAGAGACTTATTAAATTATATTTAATTTCATTTTTAGTTTAAATAAACAAGTGATTTTTTTTTTTTGTTGGTAGTACAAAGACTCCTTAAAAACTGAAAAACTTTTGAAAATCTGAAACAAAAGATTTTGAGACAAGATTTTCAAACACCATATTAGAAGAGTTGATGATCAAAAGATTTTGAAGACTTGAGGACTTCGAAGATTAAAGAATACTTCGAAGATTTGAAGACTTTAAAGGTGCACAGGACTTGGATCCAAACTTGATTTTCAATACTCCAAACGCCAGCCATCAAGTCAAGTTCACTTAGAATCAGAAGCCAAAGATTAGAAACTACACAAATTAATACAAAATTAAAGTTCAATTCCACAAAATAAATTTTTCAGAAATCTCATGTGAACACCTACGGGTCAACAATATTAAAAAAAATGTAAACAATTTAAATGGTTAACTTCTTTAAACCCTACAAAATTCAAATTAAAAATCATATAAAAGAAAAACGATCAAATCTCCAAAATTTGATAATTAAAAAGAAAATTAAACTTTGAAATTGTCAGCAACAATTAAATCAAAGAGACGAAAAATATGCACGAAAGAGGAGTCTAACTTACTAACTTAGAACCCTGAGGATCTTGAACATGTGCGCCACGAAATCTAATTAGTACCGTCTTTATTATTTGTATGTAATATAAAACGTTTCAAAGTTGAGTAGCTTCTGTCAGTTTTTTATCCAATCATTAAATTGTAGAAGTCCCAACATTAAACTTCGAGAAATATGCTAACTATAATTGACACATATTTTTTAACCAAAGTTGCCCTTTGAAAACAGAAAAGAAAAAGAAAAAACTTCAAGAAATGTAAGCCCTTTGAAAACAGAAAAGAAAAAGAAAAAACTTCAAGAAATGTAAAAAAAAGAGAGATATTTTATATTTTTGAAATATCTAAGGAACTATCAAATGTCAAATTTTGGTTAGTGGCAAAGCAAAGCAGGGGGTTGTTTCCAAATTTAGGTGAATTTCTTCCATATTTCTAACTAATTTCCGAGTTCTCATTGCTTTGGCTTTAAATATGCATTCATCTTCGTCCTTGTGTCCATCGCCAACTCTGTATCTCTCAATCTCTCATTCCTTCACTCTAATTCTAAATGGCCCAAACGACGCCCAATCACACGCAGACCGTCGCCGGTTGGGCAGCTCATGATTCTTCCGGCAAGATTGTTCCATTTACTTTCAAACGCAGGTACGTTACACTAACACGCAGCCTTCCATTTCTCGATCTCTGTTTTTTACATTTTCCGGCGGTCCAATCGGAACAGACGACCGTCTAACCACCGCCGTTCATTTGTCGTCCAGAGAAAATGGCGCCGACGACGTGACGATACAGATTCTTTACTGTGGAATTTGCCATACTGATCTCCACTTCGCCAAGAACGACTGGGGTGTCACCATGTACCCTGTTGTTCCCGGGTACGTTATACTCTCTGTTTCTCTTCTCTCTCATTTTCTCAAACACTTCCACTGATTTTGTTTTTGGGATTGTGAAAGCACTTTGAGGAGAAAATTTACTATGAATACTTTTTCTCTGCTCCTAGAATTTCTCAGAACTACTTTTGATTAATTCTTACAGAATGGCATCTGTAAATACTTTCGTACACATGTCAAACACACTCTTATTCGTGGTTGAAAGTTGTGCAGCCATGTGTTTGTAAATAACATATCAAATTTAAGGTTCAGTAATAAATTAGCATGATATGATATGATATAGATCTACTGTGTTCTAATAATCACCTGTTGATCTTGATTTTCATCGGCTTTAAGTTTTTTGGATTTAGTGTTGGTTGTCGAGATCAAACAACTAATTATTTTCTCCCTGTTTTCTGCTTGTATTTCCTCAGGCACGAGATTACAGGGGTAATCACGAAGGTGGGAAGCAACGTGAAGAAGTTCAAATTAGGAGACAGAGTGGGGGTTGGCTGTATCGCCGCCTCGTGCTTGAACTGTGAATTCTGCCGCGACTCCCAAGAGAATTACTGCGAAAATCTGCAGTTCACGTACAACGGAATCTTCTGGGATGGGAGTATAACCTATGGCGGATACTCCAAAATGTTTGTTTCAGATCAGAGGTGAGTTCAGAGTTTCCTTTTCACACATATGGAGCAATCCATTTTCGTACACAAGGTGTTTGTGAAAACGTCTGAACGATAAAAAAAAACAACAAAATAGGTACGTGGTGCACATACCGGAGAGCCTGCCGATGGACGCCGCGGCGCCGTTGCTGTGTGCTGGGATTACAGTGTTCACTCCCATGAAAGACGGCAATCTGATCGGGTCGCCGAGGAAGAAAATCGGAGTGGTGGGGCTGGGAGGGCTGGGCCACATAGCAGTGAAATTTGCGAAGGCGTTTGGGCACCACGTGACGGTCATCAGCACCTCTCCTTCGAAGGAGAAAGAGGCTAAGGAGCGGCTGGGCGCAGACGAGTTCATAGTCAGCAAAGATCCTCAGCAAATGCAGGTCTGTTGAATTTCAACTTGAAATTCTTATGAAATGGGATTTGGTTTTTTGTTTGGAATTTGAACAGTGTGGTGTGCGGTGACAGAGAGGGAAGAGGACATTGGATTTCATACTGGACACAGTGTCAGCAGAGCACTCGATTGGACCAATATTGGAACTGCTGAAAGTGAACGGGACATTGTCGATTGTGGGAGCTCCGGACAAGCCAATTCAGTTGCCATCTTTCCCTTTAATATTTGGTAATGCAAATCCCAACTTACTCTCAACTTCTCAACACACTCTGTACATCACAAAATTTTTCAGACCTACCACATGTATCTAATAAATTTTGTTAGATTTTTTTTTTTTTTTAAGATGGTTCTTCACTAAAGATGTTTGAATCTATGCTATTTTATGTATGTATTTTTTGTAAATAGGATTTTTGTTTAAATTTTCTGTATACTCTTTGTTTTTTTTTCGCATTTAAATGTAATTTAATCTATTATAAGGATGATAGATATAAAAAGTACATTGTAGTGTAGAATAAGTTATTTTTGTATGAAGTGTAAGAATCAAAATGAAATAATATAGCTTAATAACTAGATTAGGATTCTTGAAGAAATATAATTGAGCAAAAACGACTTTAACTTGGCAGGAAAGAGGACGGTGAAGGGAAGTATAATTGGTGGGATAAAAGAGACGCAAGAGATGATAGACTTGTGTGGAAAGTACAACATCACTTGTGATATTGAGGTGATAAAGCCCGAGGACATCAACCACGCAATGGAACGCCTCATCAACAATGACGTGCGATATCGATTTGTCATTGACATTGCTCAACACAAAGCCAAATATTGAGGAGACACATTATTCAACGTGAGAGACGAGAACTAAAATAAGATTTAAAGTGTATTCAATAGTTAGGTAATTGTGGTAATTGTTTGTGATAACTGTCAAAACAAGTATAGTTCAGCGGTAATTGACAGTTAGGAGTTGTAAGTTCGAAACCACTCCCCACATCATGTACTAAAAAAGTTTGTCATAACTTGTTTGTCTAGATGTGTTGGTCAAATTTCAATTTGGTTAAGATTCTATTTTTCGCATAAAAAAATAATAAAGATGAATAAATAAACAAAACTCAAAAAGGCTAACCTTAGATAATAAAGGAGTGGTTCAACAAAAAAAAAATATTAATTTTCTCATATTTCGATGAAGCTCAAATAATGAGATAACAAGACAAGGACAAATAATTTTGGAGGGCCCAAGTTGTCGAGTAGTTAATTACAGATATCATGTATCGAAATTTGTAGGTAGCTTTTAATAAAGTTTCATGATTTTAATTTTAAACTTTTAACTATGTCTACGAAAATCGTCATTGATGAAATAGTAAAATAAAGTAATAATAAACTATTTATTTCTGTGACAGATGAGACGATTTCAATATTAATATTGGACTATCTATAGTTTGAAACATGTTTATGAAAAATGCATATTGAAAAAGATTAGTTCGGTAGAAAAGCAGCCAAAAAATAAATGAAAAACAATGACATGTCTCAACTCTAAGTTTTCTTTATATACTTATCCTACCCAACACATTCCTCGTCTATATTAGTAAGGAAGTTTTAGATTTCAAAAAATATGAATCCTTTTTCTTTTGTTTGGATCAATTGTCTCCTGTCTAATCCATTTAGGTCATAAAAAATAAATAAATAAGTAAAAAAATTGTTGGATAATCTAATTCAACTTTTAAAAAATTGGTTTCAAATACACTCAAACAAAAAAAAAAAGAAAAATATTCTACCACCTCAAGTCCAACGAATATATATGGGGATGAAGATTCGAACCACGACTATGAAAAATTGGAATAGGATTACAATCCAAACCTTTCATTCATATTTGTTGGACCAAAAATTCAGCGCTTGACTTCAATGCCCAACCACCTCTGAAATTTCTTATGCGCAATTACCTCTGAAATTTCTTTCCAATGATAATAGGGACCGGTTTGGTTGGACCATTGTGTCAATACTTTAGTATATATTATTAGCGCCTATTTTTAGGCATTTTTAACTTTCATACTCCAGATTTTGTTGTTCTAAAATAATAATAACATTAAAAAAATATATATTTCTAATGTTTTAAAACTTTTAATTTTATCCCTAATTTAATTAAATTATTTCAACCAAATTGTTCTATTAAGAAAATATTAGCTGTGAAGGTTTGGATTAAGAAAAAACAGATTAAAAAAATGAGATGACTGCTGTCATAAATAATTTATTATATTAATAAAACATTAGAGTTTCGATGATGTAAAATTAGAAAAAGAACAGAAAAAAAGCAGATGATTGATTACTATCGTATATAAAATGCGTCAGAAATGGTTTTCTATTTGTTTTTTTGTTATTCTTTTATAAAGTTTGATTTGCTTTTTCAACCATTAGAAATTTACCTCCCTCTTCTCTCTTTCCATATATCTGACCCATTCCTCTCATCTCCCCTTATCAAATACTAAAAAATCTTGATAATTGGATGTCTCTTTTAGAAAATTAAAAAAGTTGTGCTATTTTTATTTTCAAAAGGGATTTGGAAATTGTGATGGAATGACTTCATACGACAACATTATTATGTAAATTTAAATCATCGTTTACAAATACATTCACATTTTTTTCAAAAAAAAAAAAAAGCATCATTTTTATACCAAAACTCTATAATTTCTATGTCACGTCACGTACCGATTGTTTAGTTCTCCCTCTAACCATGTATATTTTCATCCAAACTTATAAACAAGCATCTCAAGCTCAAGTCAACCACCTAGGAAACTATACTCCTAGCTACCTCCAGTAAAGCTTCATTCACTCTTGACAAAATTACGGAGATTTTGAAGGACTTCAATTCTCGAATTCAATATCATTTTTACTATATATATATTGACAACATTGGAAAAGAAAATCTGTCGGAACTTCCTTTAGCCAGATTCCTGTGAGTCCCTTCTCCACCGCAAGCTTCGCATAAGACTGCCTTGTTCCTCTCTTTTGTAGTGAGTAAAATCCACTTCCCTTAGATGTCGCGATAGATTAGTAATATCTTGAACAATCATACCAGTCAAGGATCAATTTTCCTTTTTGGATTTGATAATGGAGAAAATTTCTTGATAGCCACAACCAAGCTCTCTCTAATCGCCTTCAACTTCATCAACCTCCATCATACATTGCTTACCTTTCATAAAAGTAAAATCCACCCGCTTATCTGAATTTCTAATCGCCGCATCGGTGTTTAATTTCAGCATATTTCCAGCTGTAGGGTTCCATCGGATTCTACTCGTTTGGGGTTCATGATTAGGAATTGTTACTATATTTTAAGTTTTAAACTTTTCATTTATCTTTTTCAGTTACTCTTGAGCAAGTGATTGTTATGGTATTCATGTACTTGGAGTTACCACTTCAACTGTTTTTAGAGTTTTCTTGGTAGGCTACATGATAAAATTAAGATTGTGAGATTGGAAATTATTTTGAGTAAAATTTAAACTTATTGAGTCATGTGCTTCTCCTTTGCATTAAGATAACTTCATTTCTTGTGCTTTAGAATTGCATGCTACAATCAATGAAGTAGTCCTAGTCAAGATAACTTGTGGAGTATTCAAATCTTGGATTTGAAAACAAATTTTCCCTACTCTTGATCTCAAGGAAAATCTGTTCTTGGGTTCAAATCATCTTGATTTAGGAGTTTTAGGATTTGTAATCTAGAGGTTTGCATGACCATACAGATTCTTACATTAAACCCAATTAGCTAGAGTTTTCTTATCATACTTCTCACATTTGTTCCATTTTGATACTAATACTTCCAAACATCTTATTTTGCTTCTTAAACTTCAATAAAAACTTGATTTGGTCCTTGTTGTCAACCTTTTATATTTTATTTTATAAAAAATCTTTAATATCAGATTGATGTATGCGACTTTAAATTGCAAGGCTACATGATGCCACATGAGACTTCTATCAAATTTAGTTTTAAAATTAAGCAGAAAGGACCAGGAGACTT
Organism: Momordica charantia; assembly: GCF_001995035.1. Next base: position 6,512,527 of record NW_019104488.1, read on the forward strand.
CTTATAGAATTCTCAATTCAGTGATCAAAGCACCAAAACTAAATATTTGAGAATATGAGGATCAAGATGAAATAGGCATGGAATTTCTAATATTAAAATATGATTTAAACTTCTACACCTCTATGAAATCACAAAAATGCCAGGCGAGGTGCATAACTATTTCTCAAGCTGCGAGATAAACCTGGCAGGTTAAAGAACAAATGGAGGGAAGCATCAATGGAAGAAATCTGAAAAGTTACTTGTTTGTGTAGGCGGATGGATGACTCAAAGCATTTCTCTCAGTCTTTTGTATTCTTCAAGGCTCAGCAATGACTCTTTGACTTTCAACCAATCTGCTGGTTTTGGCATAACAATAGCAATGTACCCTTCTCTGTGAGCCTGTAATAATATAAAGAGTTGTATTATTTGATCATGTCTGAATCTTGTTCTTTGAGACAAGTGATTCAATTAATGAATACCACAGATAACTGACCCAAGCTACATATTAAGGGAGCAGATGCTAAGACTCTATTTATTACTATTTTTATTCCGTAGAATGAATTCAGGAAAAGTAACAGATAAGCAAGGAGAACTGGCTTTTCTTCCCTTCCCCTGTCTTGCATTGGATCGATTTGGTGCAATTATCATAATCATGATTATAATAGTAAAAAAGTCAAGAAAGAAAGAAAGAAAGAGAACCCATTTCCAGAAAAATTATTGGTAAATGTTCCAACTGAGCGTTAATTAAAAATTTCACACTATAAAGAACTAACACTGTTAAAATTCCATCCAGCCAATCTACCACAGTAAATCGGCTGCTATATCAGTATTATTTTCCAGAAGTGGTTACAAAAACCTGCTATAGAACAAGTGATAAGACAAGTATAAGTAATGCGGTATGCTCATAGGAATGTGTTGATATAAGCACGCTTCTTGAACTAAGTATCGGCAATCAATATTTTTAAACCACAAACGACAGTTAAGTTAAAAGGTCATCCTCACCACAGTGTTGAGCAATTCTGGCTGCTTCATTAAGCGATCATTTACTTCCAATAGAGAACCTTTAACAGAACACCTATACATAACATAAAGATTTGACTCGTAATTGAAGAGAAACCAACGGAAGCATGATAAACAGCAATTGATAACAAGTGAAAAGATCCAACCTTACAATATAAGAAGCATCTTTGGTGACAACTTTACATAGAGCAGAGTTAGGCTCAAAGAATTGAGCGTTCTACAAAATAACACAAGTAACTTCAGCACAGAAATTAAATCCCAGCATCCAGATTCCTAACTTGGGGACAAGATCTAAAATTTAAAGTTGAGGTGTAAAGAACTATTTAAAAGGAAATCAGTAAAACGTTTGGCTATCAAATATGTAAAACCTCCCGATGTAATTTCTTATGGTTCCCCGGAATTCCACTAAAAACTAACCTCCATTCTGACAAAAGAACTCCATGATCAAAGATGGTTTTCAAAAAATGATCTAAAAACTGGTCTGTCCATGATATGGTAAGAAATGCCCTGTCTATGATATGGTGACAAAATGTCAAAAAACTGTTATTCATAGAGAATCATGTAGGAAATGGACATAATCTTCTGGTGACTATAATTTCATAAAATCCAAGGCAACATAAGTCACACGAGGCCACACCAGCACCTTGACAATAAGTGAAGTTTTACCACTACTAACATTTGTATGTACGTTTATTTCTACGAACCAGTTCGCAATTCTGCATCCACCATTTCTATACCTTCTTGCGTTTTCCGGTGACCTTGAAGCTACTGCGATCAGACTTCCCTACATTGAAATCGACGGCCGTAATACCACCACTATCTTTGAATGCAATGTGCGTAGAAGCCAAGCCAATCACGCACAAGCTAGATTAACAAAAATGAGGTGAATAAGAAAATAAGTGGAGCGGGGAATTAATTGTTCATCAGACAAACTAGTGAAAGAGATTTCAAAATCGTTACCCGTTGGCGTGGCGGTAAACGTACTGATCGTGACCTTGCTTCATAAAATCTGGAAACCAGACGACGAAATAGTCAGAGCAATTAGAGGGTTTAGGGTTTAATCAGAGAAATAAAACCTCCATTACGAAGAATTTGAAAAAGATATGGCTGCAGTGAACGTGCCGGGAACGAAATACGAGACGAAATTGGTGTCGACGGCAGAGGGAGGCGATAGAGGGAGATCACGAACATCAGGAACCAGAAGTCTACGTAACTCCTCGTCTTGTTCATCTTCTTGGGACGGTCTCGGCAGTGGTTGTGCCGGTTGTTGTTGTTGCTGCTCCTCCGGCGGCTGCGGTTGTGGAGTATTTCGAACCGTAGTCTGAACATCATCGGTTCCGCCGTGCTCCATCGGAGATTATTAGAAGCAACCGCTGGACGATCGGAGAATTTTAAGTTACCGACTGAAATAGCTCGGTTGCTGCGCTTCGTGGCGGGACGGCGGGGAAATGGGAAAGAAAATCTTCGTCGACAAAAGCCCAATGGGCCTTGTGGTTTGGGATTTCAAAGTAGGCCCACGAGGATAGGGCACTGTTTTTTCATAACATACGGAAAGAAGATTTCAGACAATGTCAATGTTGCCCCTACATTAAATAACGTCACATCAATTCAACACAAAGTTGCTTTTTTTTTTTTTTAAGAAAACACAAAATGTAATTTATACATATAATTCATCCACTACGACGTTGTTTCTAAAATTTTATTATTGTTTGTCGTAGGTCTTTTTTACTAGAAATAGAAATATTAAAGTTACGTCTAAGAAACAAACTTAAAATAATTCTATTAAAAAAAATGATTGAAATAGAATTTAAACGGTAAACTAATAATTTGAAATTAAGCAAACTGAAAATAATCTAAAAAGCTGAGTTTTACAAATACACATAAAAATCACTTTAACTTGACTGTATTGAAATTCGTGTTCTGAAATAAGCCATTTTATAGATACACAAGTAAAACTGAATTCCTGAAAACAATGTCATTAAGCAAACTTGACATATTCTGATTCTCAACCTTTCCAACATAAAATCAACTATGTGATGGCATTATATTCCGTCGCTTTTTTCCTGCACAATTCCACTTTATTATTGAACATGTTCATGCAATTCGCAAATCAATATATCGAACCGATTCCCTCGGGAGTCTGCAAATCTTCATTCTTTAAATCCTTTTTAAACATTTAGATATTATATGTGTTTCTAAAAAAAAAGGCAGGAACAAACAATTTCACTCAACAGTAAATCATTCAACAAAACTAAACAATGAGTAGATATTTATAGATCTCACCGAGTGTAATAGTCAATCGTCAAATTTATGTTGAATAAGAAAGAAAAATTAGAAAAACAAAGTATTAATACCTTCAAGACAAAACTATAAAGTTTAGAAGCTTTTTTTAGTTCATTCAATCTTCGATCGAAAATATATACTTTAACTAATTGAGTTAGGCTCAAATTGATTATAACCTATAAAACATTTTAAACTTCAAGTGTCCAAAGAAAGTCAACTAATGCATGATTATATGGTCAATCCGAACATAATTCAATTGGTTAAGACAAATAACATCAACTAAAAAGTCTAGAGGTTGAATCTTCAACCACACCCCGCATATGGTTGAAGTTGAAAAAAAATTGTTAAACTAAAGTTTTCTAAACCAAATTACTATAACATATCAACCAAACATGATTTCGACTTGATTCTAACCCAAGGTATCACCAACCACAATAATCACATGAAATGAGGGCGAGGGACAAGGGACAAAAGACCAGAAAAGAAAGTGACTCGCACGCAAAAATAGGCAAGTAACAAGAGAAGAGAGCGCTGGAAGACACCAGAAGATCCCTAAACTCGAATAAAAGAATACACTGTCCGGCCAAGAAATTTTTTTAAAAATAAAATACAAACGTCAAGCAGCTCACCTAAATCTACAAGAAAACGAGTCGCCACCCTCCATAGCGACTCTTTTAAACACTTCCAAATCTAATTATGATCAAAGAAAGGGAGAAAAAATAAAAAACCAAATTCCTACTGTTAATATAGTTGTCCTTGGCAACTAGCCACTAAAATAAGAGAAAACCCTAATGATACATCAGAGGAGTCATCCATCATAATTGCATAGAATTAGGATTTTAACCTTTCAGCACCTCATGCAGCAGCTTGGATCGGTCCATTAGTTCTGAAACCACGGCCCCTCCCACGAAAACCACCCCTTCCACGTCCACGACCTGAAAATATAAGCAAATTCTGCTGTGACAAGTCATAAAATCATATAAAGTAAAGCACCAAAAAAATGAACGAAAACGCCTTCAGCATCACAGACAAGACAGTATCAACCACTCTCCACAATGGAATATTAGAATAAACTAATCTAATAGAGAAGAGGGAGACTCCACTTCCAAAATCAGCATATAGCAGCTAAACACTAGATAGAAATCGATTAAAAACCATACTGAAGAAGCAAAATAAAAAATTACCTCGGCCTTGAAGTGGAAAGTCTTGGTTGTATCCTCCATCTTGCTGTAAATAAAATTGCGGTCCATTGTATCCTCCTCTTCCACGGCCACGGAAGTTACCACCACCCCTCCCTCGACCCCTTCCTCTTCCATTACCACCCCTGTTACGATCCCAATCTCCATCATCATATTCATTTGCCACAAACCCATTACCTGGGGGTCCTAAAAACAGGACAAAAAAATAATAATAATAAAAATGGTTACAGGGGAACGTTCACTCTCCTTGATGCAAGAAAATTGAATGAATTTCAAGAAAACTATAACCCCTTATATTGGTACTGGAAGTCAGCAACTAACCATAAACATCATCTTCCAAGCACAATAACATCAGGGGAAAATGACAAATGAAATCTGACTCAACATACCTCTACCCCTTGACCTTCCTCTGCCATTGCGGCCTCGTCCTCTACCACGTCCTGGACCCTGATCATGAGGTGAGCCCTCTGCAGTTTGCAAAAACATCAGGTGTTGACCACTTCTCAAAATATAAGTATAAAAATAAATTAATACACAAATATGATATGGCATTGTGAGCACCTCCTTCGTAGTCATACTCAACAAATGTTTTCACCAGTTCAGCAGGAAGTGGAGGCTGGTACCTGAGGCAACAATAACATGTGAGACAGTTGTTTATTTGTTGAAGAACTTCTCCACAGTTCAAAGATGCATAAGACTAACAAATCTAAAGACTCCTAAGGAAAGACTGACAGAACTGGTGAAATTCTTAGCTACAATTATTCAGTCCACAGATTTACTTTCATAAGAAAAGGCACATCTGAAAATTTTTAACAAATGAATCTGGGAGAGGAGACGAACTTGAGGTTTCATAGATGTTAAGTGCCAGAAATCAGAAAATAAATAAAATGGAGTATATGTTCAGACAATCTGATTACAATTAACATATTCATCTTCAATTTAAAATAATAATAATAATAATAATACCTTCAAGATATACTAAAAGCAAGTGAAGACTCACCCCACAGAGGATTGGTTTAATTCCTTTTTCGAAAGGGTAATCACAATCATCGAGACATGCCTCGTTGTTTCCAATCTGTAACAAGCAGCAAATAACTCTATAAAACCAAAGCAAAAGATGGCAGGGAATTTTTCATTGCATTCAAAGACTCGTGGCAGTGAAATAATGAATATAAAGTAAAAAGCTAGATTAAATAATCCTTGTTTGACGTATTGTTCGAAATATTCTTACGGAAGAAGGCCTTCCTCCAAGGGTTCCCATGTATCAGTGATGTCTGTGGAGCCAATTGAGGTATTTTGATGAAGACCTACAATTCGCCTCTGAATTTATCAACAGACATATTGTCAGCACAATCTCAAAAGTAATCGAGTGGTTCAGCATCAGCAACAAGAACTATCACAACAAACCTTGATTAGATCCACAATCGTCACGGTCTTATTTATAGCCCTTCCCATTGCCTTGAAAACAATCTCATTGGAACCTTTTTCCTTCATAACATACAGAAAATGGTACATAATATTGTCAAATAAGTGTAAATATAAGAGCGTGCATTTCCCTCTAAAAAAGTGTAATTCGCATAGAAATGGAATAAAAGGATTTTGAGGCTCATATTCTCACGTCGAGATTTACTGCCTTCCCTGATCGCACCTTCATGAGGACAAAATGAATTATTTTTATAAAAAAACACAACCAGCTTTCATAGAGAAAACTGGAAGAAATACAAAAGGGGCAAACAAAAACAGCCCAGCGAACCTATCTATACGAAAAAGAGCTCCAATCCAAAATAAACGAGCTTAAAGGACAAGCCAAATTTGAGAGTCTTCACATCTCATGTAAAGATTTAAGGAATAATAAAACTTAATGCCTTTTCAGAATAATATAAAAATTTCAATCAAGAAGCACGGGAGAGCATTATACTACAGTATATAAATAAGGGAATTTTACTCACAACAACACATTAAGAAAAAACATGAAGCATCCAGATATTTGCACATAACAAAGTGAAAATAAGCTAATAATTTATTTTTACCGAAACAGCTCGATGATGAAATGAAACAAACCGAACCCGCAATGTATTAATTTCATAGCGAGAGGAGCTTTTACATTAATAAATTCACAGCACGCATTAATAGTTTTAGAGAGACAATTAACGCCCTAAAAGGGTCAAATACATGAAAGGCATCTGAAAGAGAGAAACCTGAAGTAGGGTCATGGCATATGTGATGTAGTTGCGCATCCTTCCCTGGCTTGTAATCCGAATCTCATTCTCGTCAATTGGAGTCTCAGCCCTCGGCTTCTCAACCCTGTGGTACCGATCCATCTGCACACCCAAAAGAATCACCAGATTTTACAGACGAAAGCACACAAAATCAGTACTTCCCACTCCCCCAGGCCACAAAACAAACACATACATGAACACGAAGCTTCCCAGCCTACGAACCAGAACGAAACAAAAAATAAAATACAGAAACGAAAGAGAAATGAAACGAATCTCCAGAAACAACAAAAAGGAAGCATACTTGAAGCTATGTGGTTCGATCTGAAAGACTTACCGCGATTGAAAATAGGATAAAATACGCTCCACAAAAGAGAGCCCTCTTCTACGGCTTGTTTCTTCTGTTACGCCCTAAATCGCCAACACTGGTGTTTCGCCCTTTATATAGTAGCGGCACTGTTACGAAAACTACCCTAACCGACTCCTTCAGCCGGTCCAATCAAGGGTTTTCTCTCTGATATTTCTTTTCCAATTATCGATTTCGACTTTGGAGATATTTATTAGAATAATTACTTCAGCTTATCATCCACTGCCATATAAATTATTCATGTCATTCAGATAACGTTGCTAATTATTTTATATATTTTACTTTTGCCACGTACATTAAGTGCCCCTTTTTGATAATTTACGTCTTGATATTTTAAAATTCTCAATTTTATCTATTAAAAATTTTCAATTACATATTTCTAAGGAAAATTTTGTTAATCCTTTAAAAAAAATGGTTAATAAAACTTGCATATTTTGAACGTGAAATTTTGTTAATTTAATATTTTGATATTTTGGATTGTTTTTAACATTTTCAACCACTTTTATAGGAGGGATTTAATGGATAATTTAAATATTAGAAACTAAGTATATTGAGCAAACAAAAATTTTATTAAAAAAATAATGAAAATTTTCCCTAGCATAAATTTCACTCTCATTTGATTTCAAGTAGAGCGTAACTTTAATAATTTTCTAGTCTTTAATTTTACAACTTCAAAAAAATTACATTTTAAATTTTATGCTATATTTAAAAATATATATACTTTCTAAATTATTTATGTAATTACCGCTACAATCATCGACCATGTTATCTCAATTATATGATTAACTTATTTAGCAACCCCTCACAAAGCGGACTTGAAACTACCAAAAATGATGAAAAAACTTCCTAATCGATTACTATAAATTAAAATTATGATGGTCATTTCTGCAATATCTAAAATATTGGACTACTTTTCAGTTTCGGGCAAATATGGTCATTAGAGTCAATTCACAACGAATATTGAGAGCTTGGGCCACATGGTCCCAGCTTGTTGAGAGTGAACTTGGGCCTAATAGTCAGGCTTTCCAAATTATACGGCCCATTCCAATACAAAGACAAAGATAGTGCCCTCGTAGGAAGGACAATAAAATCAAATCAAGTAACTCAAAAAAAAGTCCCGTCTTTCCTCCGAAAAAGAAAAATTATTGTAGTTTCCTAGCCTTCTCGTTTATTGTTTTCTATTTTTAATTTTTGATAAATGTAAAATATTTGGTAATAGTTTAGGTTTCTTATTTATCATTTTTAAGAAACGTTTTTAAAATTATGTATAAATTTAAGAAACAAAAAAGTCAAATTTTATCAATTTCTATTTTTTTCTCAAAATATAAGTAAAAGTATTATTTTATCATTATTCATAACAAATATTAAAAAATATAAATATAACATAAAAGTTTGAATATTAAATTTAAAAAAATTATTTTCATATAATTTTTTAATTTAGTCATAGCGGCTTGGATCTTCCCCTTTTAATCTCTAAAAATTGCTTCAATCTCTAATCTCTAAGACATCACTTCCTCTTCATTTTAGAATTCTCATGTCTGGTATAATAATGGATATTCAACACATATATACTTATTCTTCAGACAGTTCATACCATCCATACATAATGTTTTGATCTAAGATACCAACTGAGTTATCTCGGTCATTTCCGATATATTGTCCTTGTTTTAATAGATGACGTGGGTCTATTTCAATTGTAAATAAATAAGTATTCCAAAGTTTTCTTTTTGAAGATCCACGGGACGAAATTGAAGAAGAGAAGAGAGTCTCGAACAAGGAAAAGGATCCGTATTAACTACTACTCTAGGAATAATGTTTTTATGCGATGCTAATGATTTAATAACTATATTTGTAGCTCTAGAATGTTTCAGTTTATGCTCCTACCTATTATCTGGATATACCAAGAAAAATGAACTTATGAGGTCTTGTTTCTATAGTAGACCAATTTGTTTATGGTCCTTTGTAGAGAATAGAAACCATAGATTTGTAATCAATTATTTATGATTACTCGGAGGAGGAAGAAGAGTATTTCATTGCTGCAAATATGGATTATTGAAAAATAATGTCTTTTATTTTTTCAATAATAAAAAAACAAGAAACAAGAAATAATTATTGAAGGCATATTTTTTATTTATTAATAAGAGGAAACAATAAAAGAAAAGTATTGTCAAAATATTTATAGGTGGAAGATCGAACTTACAATCTATGGATGAGAGATATACACCAATCACGAATTAAGCTATGCTCACTTTAGCTGAAGTTACAAAATTATTAAAACAGATCCCGTAAAAGAAACTAATTGAAATTTTCAAAATCATAAAAACCAGGCTCAAACTAATTCCAAGCTATTTCTCAAAATAATAATAATAATAATAAAAGACACTAATTCCAGGCTTAATTTGTATTTGATCCCACCTAGAAGTAAAACAAAATAAAATTCTCGAAACTCAATTTCCGATTCGATACAAGACAGCAAAAACCTCAAATAAATTAAAAGCACACCCAAACATTCCCCCTAGTAGAAGAAACTGTGCTATAGACCAAGGCCTCCAGCGACTGACCATCGGTCCAAAAGCCTGCAAGGAGAAGTTACGGCGGATGGACAGTCACTGAAAATTTCAGCCACGCGCCTCGCAGCAGATAACGAAGTCAAGAATCCTGCCTATGCCATAAACCCCTATCTGTAGGACCACAAATACATTTTGCCGAAAGGACCAAGTTGCTCCCGTTTTCAAACCTTATCAACTTCTCAAACGAATGCAAGCAGTAAAAGGTACTTCAAACGGTACACTATTTCAAAAACTCCGTTGCAATGATCGAGTTATGCGATTTATTTTTTTAATTAACATGTTCTTGAAGAATGTGTAAAGCACTCCTTGATTAAGTACATTATCCATAAAAAGGCACGTTCCTTAGCTTGGTTAAATGGCCATAAAAGTTTGTAAGTAAAAGGATTCAAAAATGAGGACGACGAGCAGGAAATATAGCATTTTAAGGTTGAGAGGCACTGTAAATAACAGATGCCAATAATAAAAGCATTACCAAAACGGTCCACAAGCGTTCACAGAATGCCAAACACAGGGCCAATGGTCATGAACTACGTATCCAAAAAGAGTCAAGTTAACGCTGAACATGAGTTAAAGCCACCTAAATCCTAAGAGCCTGAAAGCGATGTTAAGATCGAAAGAAAAAACTGCACGTTAGGTTAGGCAAGACGCAGAAGTTAGGCCTCGACGGCTTCGGTTTTCTTGGCCGGAGTAGCAATGAGCCAGATGAAGCCGAATGGATCCTTCAGCTTGGCAACGCGACTGCCGATGTACGGGCCATCGCCTTCAGCAATCTCAGACTCTACAACAGCTCCAGCACTCACGGCCTTCGAGACAGCGTCTTCGATGTCCACCGTTTCCAAGAACAGCACAACTCTCGATTCAGCAACTTTTCCGCTGAAAAATTACATAAAAAGAAGGAACGATTGGTATACAATGTTTGAAACACTACAAAAGCAAACAAGGCATCCTAACAAAAAACGAGAAACGATCTGCAAGACGACAAAGGCTGGGAGGCATGCAGACATAGAAACAAAATGTACGAAACAAGTCTCTTAAACTTCAGATCAACATAAAACAAAACGAGAGGTCAGTGAGCTTCAGCACGTCTCTAAAAGAGGCATTCGGATAGAGTGGCCGGAGTTTGAACAACGTGCCGCAAAACTGCGGAAAACGCACAGAAAATAACAAAACACATGCAGTAGCGACTGATTGTTCCGATCTTACAAAGAAGCACATGAGCGAACAGAGAAATAAAAAGGAGAGGGAAGGAGAAACTCACGCAGCAGCAGAATCGTCAAAAACATCAGAGACTAGGAAGGTGAAGTCAGAAAGGCTGAGCTCAGCGGAGAGAATGGCCGGAGTTTCTTGCTCAGCCTTGCGTTTCGGATGCAGAGTACGGCTGACCTCCTCCGCGCCGAAGGCAGCCTTGTAGAACAGCACGGCGTCGGTAGCCTTCGGCGCCTCCACGAGCAGTTGAGGCTTGAGAGCCTTGAAACTCAACGCCTTCTCAGCTCCTCCTCCATTCTGAACCTCCGATTGCGCCATTGAAGCGACGATTCAAGCAACACGAAAAGGGGGAAGAAGGAAGAACGATAGGAAACCCTGAGAGAGAGAAAACTAGAAGACAAACAGTAATGGCGTGAGGAAAAGAAACCGGCTACTGAGACGCTGCATTTATAGAGGGAAAAAAGTTGGTGCGCGAAATGGCAATGAACGGTGGAAATCGAGGAGTTGCATTCCATAAATACCCCTTTTATTTCAATTAATTTATGATTCGTGCCCCTTGTCCCACTCCCACTGCGTTTGACATGACCGCACTGCACATTGTTGTAAGAAATTGTTTTCATTTTTACCGATTGTAAATATATATTTGGTCCCTACTTTTGTTTTTGCTTTTCTTCTCTTTTTTTTGGAGTTCAATTTCATACATAATTGAGGTCCATGGCCCAAGGCTAAGAGGTCAAGAAAAGCCCATGGGCTACCTGCGGGATTGAGGTCCATGGCCCATGGGCTACCTGCCTTCTTAAAGATCCAGAAGGATTGAGGTCCATGGCCCATGGCTTTAGAGGTACAGAAGGCCCATGGACTACCTGCGTTTTTAAAGGTCCATCAGGCTCATGGCAAACCTGCGTTCTTAAAGGCCCAACATGAGATCTCGACAAGGTTTGGCCAGGGCCACACATCCAATTTCTGGAGAACTTAAGCATGTATTTTATTTATTTATTTTTTTCTCATTACGTGTTCCAAGTTACATATCAAAATTACTCTAATTACAACATTATCTAAACTTATCAACTCGACAATAGTGCCCTTGCAACGAATTCTCTTCAAATATGTAACGTTGCATCTAAAACATTTTCTTAGTATTTTGTGAAAAATAGTTGTACTTTGAGAATTAGGAGAGGCCAAATTTTAGTAAATAAAGTTAGAGATACATTACCATTTCATAAATTTCTTATAGATCTACGTGACATAAAATACTAACCACTTTCTCAACCTAACACGACTTTAACCACTTGAAGTGGAACGATGGAATGAACATCAAGAAAATAGAAAAAAAAACATAGTTGAATTGAGAAAACATGTAACATACTAGAAATTAAAAAAAAAATTACATTTTTTATTTAGATAAAAGAAAAATTACATCATTAGTTTTAGTAGACCATGTATGGTCACAAAGTGCATGCTTAAATTATTATAATTTATTTACAAGGGTAAAATAATTGAAAATAAATCGATAAAGGTAAAAAAGTAGTTTTGGGATGAAATCATGAATTCTGTTAATTGCATGTTGATTCTAATGATATAAAAGTTTTGAATCATTTCGGTCAGGAAAATGTGCCCAGATGAAGAAGTACGGGCAGCGCATAAAAAATCCGGGCAGTGTCGGATGATCAAGGTGGGCCCTTCCAATCTCAACTGAGATCTCAGCAAAAGAAGGCAAACTTCTAAACACGAGCTCTCCCCCTTTTTCCTTCTCCAAAATCTTTCCCTTATCAAAAGTTAGAAATGTCACCCAAAGGAAAATCAGGCGGATTTATTTTCAAGTATAAAAAAATAAAAATAAAAAACTCATTTTACCATAATTTGTAGGTTAAAAAACACATTTTGTCCTTATACTTTTAGTAGAGTAATAATTTAGTTCATAAACTTTAGTTTACAACGATTTAATCTTCATATTTTTAAACTTTAATATGTAACAATTTAATTCCTACACCTTAGTATGTAACAGTTTAGTCCCTATAATTTAAAATTTGTAACAATGTAGTTGATATCATGAACACTTTAGTCAAAATTAAGTATCGATTTTTATCCTATAACGATTTAGTCTTTGTAATTTATAAACACATTTGTTCATTTATTAGTTTATTGATCTAAATATATTTAAAAAACAAAATTTTTTCACGATAGGGACTAAATCGTTACAAATTTAAAACTAGTAAGACTAAATTGTTACATACTATAGTTTGAGGATCAAATTGTAACAAATTATAAAGTACAATGACTAAATCGTTCATCTATTGAAAATATAATGACCAAACGTGTTTTTTGACATAATTTTTAACTTTATTATGTTGCAGCTCAACCATTAAAAACAACTATTATAGTATATAAGCTTAAGAAATAAAAATAATCATTTTGATCTTTAATTCTTATGGGTGTCTATATTATTAGTCCCAAAGTGGAAAAAGAAGAAAAAAACACATAGCAGCAACCACAACATAATTTTAGGTTAGGAGTACACAAATGTATATAAACATAATAAAAAAATATCAATTTTAAACTTATTTTAGGAATGGACATCAATTTGCAGTTTAAACTTGGATGAGTGTTGAAGTTTTTACCTACATCTCAAATTTTACCATTTGATAAATTTATGGTTGGAATTTTGTTGAAATGTTAAATAAGTTTAGAAAATATATATTTATGTATGAGATAATTTATAGGACTTAGACAAGAATGACACTCAAGATGTTTTTTAAGTTAAATTGGTAAGATTTGATATAATTATTTAAAAGTAGATTTATCTATGGTAAGCTTAGAATTGTGATTTTAAATTTATCAAAATAAATATATTCTACAATATAAACAAAACTACACGTATTTTATTAAAAAAAAAACTCAATTAACATAAAATTTAAAATGATTAATTTAAAAATTATTTATTGGGCAATCACAAAATAATAAAAATATATTACAAAAACAAAAATCAATAGCCATGACAATATATTTAAAAAAGCAACATTCAATAAAAATATATCAAAATTAAAAAATATATTTAAAAAGTAAAAATCAATAAAAATATGTTTTAAAAACAAAATCACGTTGCTACTACCGCTCAATATCAAGATAGAGAGTCGGAGGCACGAAGGCATATAGATGAGGAAACTAACGGGCCAAACATCAATTTATTGAACATATTGTACCTTGTATTGGATTTAATTAAAATACAAGGACACGTGGCTTATGTTCCCTCGTGGTAGCTCATATTGGAAATATAAAGAAAACAATGATTTATAATTAAAAAAAACATAACAAAGATTTATAATTTAAATTATCTCCTTATCAATTAATTTTAAAATGAAATTTGAATGTTGATATAATATCAAAGTCCAAAAATTCAACCAAATATCTTCTATCTTGTAAGAACATGTTAATAATCCAATCGATTAACTTAAACTTTTTGATTCATTAACAGTTATTCATGTTTAAGAGTTAGAATAAAATTTTTAAAGAAAGATTTGTAAGTCTTTCTTTTTCAGAAATTAACCATGAACTAATTGTGGATTGGATGCTATGTCTGGGATTTATGGAAAGCGTAAGAATGAAATTTGGAAAAAACCAATATGATACATTAATCATGAAAGTTGAACGAAAAAAATAAATAATAATCATCAATTGTACCTAAAAAGAAAAAGAATAATCAAAAGATTTCGTAAAATAAGAATAAAATTATTTGAGGTCCATGTCGTGTCGAAGATTTCGAGTGAGAGCGCCACGTGTATTGTAGCGAGAGGAACACGAGGCGATAGGGCAGCTGGATGGCAGGTCCCGAAGTTCAATCAGGCTAGCTTTTGGCTTTTCTTTTGGTGTGTGTAAAAAGCGAAAGGGTGGGGCCCTCCAGCTTTTGGTTGCTCTGCTCCCAGACGGCATTTGGCTGGACACGTGGCCCACGGATATAGGATTCTATTTTTCTTGCCCTTTATGGTGGGGCCCGCTTGATTCGCAGCAATTGATGTTCTTGTTGGCCCCGCCAACTCTTCCTTCGTTCATTGTACGGCCCCCTTCGCCAAACTTGCCTTTTACACGTGTATTACTTATAAAGGAATTTTACAATTTTTTTAATCATTAAAAGCCTAAAAGGAACATAATTTTTTAAGTTTATCTACAAATAAGGTTCTATTTTCCCTTTTTTTTCTTTTCTTGGGTGGTTTTTGGCTATTAGTCCCTCCACTTTAGAAAATCTTGATTCCGATCTTTCAATTCTTTTGTGTTCGTATTTCACCCACAAGTATTCTATAAATGTTCACATTATATTTTTTTCTTTTTTTAGTAGACCTCATATATAAATAATAAATAGGCCACATATTTTTCTATTATTTAGAATATGATTTATTGGATAATATAGATTACCACGATAAAGTTCCACTAGTTTTGGATACATTGTTAGTGATCGGTTTTATTTTTCCATTGAGACCGAACCTAAACCTGTGCTCGATTCAATTACAAATTTGATTAATGAAATTTGAGGTCGATATCTATTTAATTATTATACTTTTAGAAGTGTTTACGCTATAATGTTCTTTGATACGTGGAGTAAATATAACTATATTGATTCTCATACATAGTAGATATAATATATGATACTCTTTAATTTGATCAAGCTATGTCTTAGGGACAATTATTCACTTTAGTGAGCTTGAGTTTACTTATATTTTATCCTTATCTCACCACATGACACAACTTAATTAGAGATGGTATGTCCTCATCTCACCACATGACACAACTTAATTAGAGATAGTATGTCCTCGTAAAATAAATTATTTTAATTGGCAAATTTTCATGTCTTTTAATTTAATTTTGATACATATGTCAGTTGGTAATTAACATAATAAATAATAAGGTGGTAATTTATGGTTGACCAAAATTTATCATTCAACAAAAAAAAGTATAATATGTTATCGAGTTTTAGTATTGTGTTCATAAAATCTATCTACTAAGTTTCGAATAGATGATTAAACTCTAAATCATGCATCTAATAAATATTTATTATTCTATCCACTTAATGTTAAGTGATGGATTTAAGCTATCGTTGATTTCAAGTGTTTGGTGAGATACGTTGAATTTAGCATATGTTGTCGTATGAGTTATATAAGCCCTTCCATATTCCGGCTTAATGGAACTTACTATTTTATAAGGCAAAACACAATYATAAAGTTCACGATATATTAATCAACATAAATTTAGGTGCAACGTACCWTAAAATGGGAGATCAATAGCATCGTCCAGTGTTACAAGATGCAATATCCCTTTTTTCCCATGGCGATAGAACAAGACTTGTACATTTTTTTTTTATCATTAATTTCACTTTTTTTTTTCAAATAGTTACTTTATCTTTAAATAATTGTATCCAATTTTTTTATGTCTTATCTTCTAACAATGGAAAGATCGCGTCAAAAGGCAAAAGCCAATTATAGATAGCTGGCGGTATTAAAAGTTGTTGGAATTTATTTTAAAGTATTTTTTTTTTTACTAAAAAAGTTTTTTTTTATTTTATATTATCTGATCTTTAATTAAGCACTAGATCATAATAAAGTCTAAGAAAATAATAATAATATTTCTCAAAAGAAAAGAAAGACAGAAAATAATAATAACAAATATACTAGCTCATTATCATAGAAACAAACTAAATATAGATAGAGATGAGACGCATTTAATATATGGTTATAATTGGCAGCAAGTTCAAATCATATGGTTTTTTTTTTTAAATTGCATTGACTAATTATAGAGCCTTGATTTTATGAATTTTGAGTTTTATATAGTTTATTAACTGTTTATAAACAATTTTGTAACTGTCTACATTGAAAATGAGAAATTCTAAAATTTAGACCTCGTAGATACAGCCGTCTATTTAATGTGTTTGGTACTTTGGTATAATATTTTTGTTGTTGGTAGTTCTAGTATGATTTATATATTTAATTAAATTTCATCTTTATTGTTAAAAAAATCATCTTTAAATATTTTAAAAGTTTCAATTATAATCGAAATTTTTAATGAAAGTTTTTCTTTGCAATAAAGTAAGCGATAATAATTTATAAGTTATAAGTTTCAATTATAAATTCATCTTCTGCGTTTAATATTTTTGCGGTGAAATATAAAAAATTTGTCATCATTTGATGATTTCAGATCACAAAATTAATTATCATGCTAACGTTTTCTTATTTTCCATTTTTTAGAAGTATAAACGTTTAATAACTGTTATTGTTTCTCATTTCTTATTCTTAAGAAGTGTGTGTAATTTTAGATAAAGCAAAACAAAATTTCATGTTTCTTGTTTTTAATAAATTGTTACCAAACATGATTATATTGTGTAATAAAAAATATTTACGTTTGAATTTGAACTACCATGAGAACACGCACAAGTTGAATATGACTTAGATATTCAAAGTGAAAAATGCGACGAATGACTACACAAAAATAATAAATACTTCGACGCTGACGCTCAAATAAGTAAGGAGGACGAGGAATCAAATATCATGTTTGGGTGCATAATCATGCTTCCATTTATTTACAAATTAGATGAATTAAGACTCAACCATTAGGTTGTTTAARATGACGTATTGARCACCACCACTRGAAATTTTTAAAGTGAATGAGATCTTTTTTTTAGCATAACACGATAAAAATGATAACGAAGAAAAAAAAGTTATTGAATACAATTTATCTATATATTGTTAATTGATAAAGAAAAAACGAAAAGCTAGAAATAAAATTGTTACCATGAAGTCAAGATCGCAAGATCGAAAATGCTTAGTCCAAAGTCGAAACACCCGAAAAAAGGGTTAGAACGGAGGAAGTGTGAGATGTGGGCAAATGGAGTCCATTCCCACCGTTGGATGAGATGGAGGTCGAGATCAGATATTCCGCCACCGCACCACACCTCGTACATAAATCCCCAACAATTTTCCCACACCAGAAAAAAAAATTAAAAAAAGAAAAGTCAAAAAGAAAATTAAAAGATAGGGAGAGGAGGCGCGACAGGTGTCTCCCTACTCCCTAGTTTAGTTTTCCTTTCATAATATCAATTCCAAGTCTTTAATGACTACACGGACCTCACCCCACCCCATTTCCACATTTCTGGGTTCCATTCCTCCGCCGCCGCCCCCACCCTTCTCCCGGTGCACCCTCGCCCCCCAGCCCCACATCTGGCCCCTCCTCCCCACGTGGCCAGATCACAGAGGTTCGGAACGGTGTGTACTTTATGGAAGGAGCAGAGGATGATAGTCTGGCGAGTGCTACGTGTCGGAGAGTTTATGCTTGATTTGGAGTAGCGAAGAGCGCAATGATGTGGAAAGAAAAATGGTTCTGAGGACTGAGGAGGGAATATAAGAAATGGAGTTAATAATTTATAAAACAGCAGTAGCAGTAGCAGGAGGAGGCCGGTGGCGGTGGCGGTGGCGGTGGCCGGATTTCGTTTAAAATGAAGGATGGAAATCGAGCTGTGACCAACGGTGGCTCTTCAAGTTTCTCCTCTCTTTTGGCTTCTGGAGATCGTGACTACCTCCTCTCTCCCACCGGAGCTCAGGTTCTTTTTTTCTSTCTCGCTCGTTACGACCATTCATAGATTATTTCCGAACCTCCGCCATGGCTTTTATTTATTTATTTTTATTTTTGTGAGAAAGCTGCAAGAAAGATAAATTTAATAATTAGAAATTTTCTTCCCAAGGAAGAGAGAAAGGTAGGAAATCAACGTCGGTATTACTATTGATTACTTTTTTCGAAGAGAATAGCAATTAATATTTACGAAATATTAGTCTGAAATTTGATTTTCCAAAATTTCAATGGTAGTAATCAAAGAGCGGAACGAGTCTAGCTAGACGAACATATGCGGTTGTGTTTCTGTGTGCACCATTGTCGGATTCGAAACCCAAAACGGCGTTGGATTTGGCGTTTTGGGCTTACAGCTGATTTAATTTCTTCGAGCAAGATGACGGAACGCGTACATAAAATCATACAATAACAAACCCCAACTCCTCCTCCTTCCCAAGATTATTCCCATTAGGATTTAGGATTAATCAAGAACAACATTTTTAGAGTCTTTAATTAGGATTTAAGTTTAAAGTGAACATTATAAACAGTAGTCGGTTTTATATTTTGGGTTGTGTTCAATGGTCGCTGGAGACGAGTGTCATCAAAATTTCTATTTATTGTTTGCGAATATTAATGAATGATCCTATGTTGGAGGGTACAAAACTGACCTTATAATGGTTTATAATAGACATATTTATTCAATTTTAGAATGTTGTATCAGAACTCAAAATACATACCATTCGGTCTAAAAATGAGATTGGACCAAATCCCATGAGTCAATCCGGAAAGGACGATTTGTCACACGATTAAACTCTCGAACACTAACGCCGCACCGCGTGTTCCTTTTTTACACATCTTCATTATGTGTAAATCACATCGCTTTCACACCCATTGGGCCATCTAACTAATCAGATTATTCCTTTATTTCAATCTGGGTGCAGGTTAAAGTCTCTAATCTGGACGGCAAGGTTCTGGGCCTTTACTTCTCGGCCAACTGGTACCCGCCGTGCCGGAGCTTCAACCAGATTCTGGTCCGGATCTACGAGGAGCTTCTGGGAAATGGCTCAAATTTTGAGGTGGTTTATGTCTCCTCCGACGAAGATTCCGACGCTTTCAACGAGTACCACGCCAGCATGCCGTGGCCGGCGATTCCGTTCTCCGACTTGGGTACCAAGATCTCTCTGAACAGGAAATTCGAGATCGAAGGGATTCCGTGTTTGATCATATTGCAGCCGTGTGATACTAAGGATGAAACGGCGTCGTTGTACGAAGGCGTGGAGATTGTTTACAGATATGGGGTTGATGCGTTTCCCTTCACAAAGGAGAGATTGCAGCAGCTGAAAGAAGAGGACAGAGAAAAGGAAGAGAATCAGACTTTATTCACTTTGCTCACAAATCACAATAGAGATTATGTATTGGGTCATCCCACCCCAAAACAGGTCAGCCACCCCCTCATTTTCTCTACATTTCCGGTACAATGTAGTTGTAACAGTTACATTATATCATTATATTGTAGGGTGTGACAATAATAATAAAGAGCAGTTAAATTGTCTATATAGATTATAGCTAGGCTTTGCTTGATATAACAATATATCCGCTAGTAAATTAGTGGCCAATCTGAGTTTATTTTAACTGGTCAAGGTATTTATCTCCAAAAAAAAAAAAAAAAAATTATTCAAACTCCGATCCCCTCTCATTAATGTGTGTGAAGATAAGAATAGAGGGTGGTGAAGATTTTACTTACCTTATCTTAATGTGAAGAAATGACAAAGCCATAGCCACTCGCATTTGTCATCAATGTTCTATGTATATGTCTGAGAATTGTACACGTCGATCCCATCGCTTTGATATTTTCGGAGCTACTGCTGTTTGGGCTGTTGCTGTTTATTGATGTCGGTCTGTCTGTCTTGTGATTGATATTTGATGGGATTCCTTTCTTTGAGTCCACTGCTTTTACTATTCGGGTATTTGATGGATCTTCTTTATTCCAACTCGTCCTTATCAGTTGAGTTGTCATTTTTGAGTCGAGTCGAATACTGTCATTTTACAGATCTGACATGAGAGTTTCAATCATAGTGATGTATTAGTGATATATGTGGTCGGGAATGGTAATTTTTCGACAACATTCCATTTTTTAGGCAATGTTTTCAAATTTCATGGGTGGAGAAGTTGAAGAAGCACTGTATTCTTTCTCATTGTTTGAACAAGAAATCGTATCAAAATTTTGAAACTTTTATGTCATTAGGGGTGATTATCCCCTCTGAGCTTGTCGTAGACTAAAAAAGTACACATAAATATTTAAGATTCTGTAGTTTTTCTCTCATTTGCTCGGTGGTTTTCGAGAATTTTACGTAGTTGATGTTTGATGCTTATTAGTTTCCTAAAAAGGATACTGAAGCTGGACTTGTCACAAACTAGTGTTTGGTGAAGAATAGTGGAGCTTCTCCATATTTTCTTGTGGGGTATATTGTTTATATTCTCGACGATTCTTTTCATTATTGTAGCCTGTAGATTGGACTTGACTCTGGATTTACCGTCCATTCAACTCGAGCTTGGTGTTAAAGACGAATTACTGATATGGATGATGATGATGAACAGTGGATGATCGATGAAATTTTGTATTTTGACGTTTCATTATGTATCATGGATTTCCTATTTTTCCTATCCCAATTGTGCAGGTTCCTGTTGCTTCATTAGTAGGCAAGACTGTGGGGCTCTACTTCTCGGCGAAATGGTGTCTCCCTGGCGTCTTCACGCCGAAGATGATCAGGGTGTACAACAAGATAAAGCAAATGGTAGACGTCAAAGAAGACGAAGACTTTGAGGTTGTTTACGTGTCGAGTGATCGAGATGAAGACTCGTTCCATTCTTACTTCGATTCGATGCCATGGCTAGCCTTGCCATTTGGGGACTCAATGATAAAGAAACTAGCCAAACATTTTGATGTCCAAGGCATCCCTTGTTTGATAATCTTAGGCCCCAATGGCAAAACAGTCACCAAACAAGGCAGAAACCTCATAAATTTGTACGGGGAAAATGCTTATCCGTTCACGGAAGCGAGACTGGAGGAGCTGCTGAAGGAAATGGAGGAAGAGGCGAAGAAGCTCCCGACTTTGGTTCGCCATGCCGGGCACAGACACGAGCTGAGTCTCGTGTCGGAGGGAAATGGGGGAGGACCTTTCATCTGCTGCGAGTGTGACGAGCAGGGTTGTGGGTGGGCTTATCAATGCCTCGAATGTGGATTCGAGGTGCACCCGAAGTGCGTCGAGACGAGCAACCACGGCTCGACCTCTGATGGAAGGTGATGCTGACGGTGACCTTGTGCTCTTGATCAACCAAATTGATATATAATTTCTTGGTTACTTCAGCTGTTCGTTCTTTCTTTGTCAACTTCCTAATTTATAACCTATCCAAGTACAATTCAATCTGCAGCTTGAAACCATTAGATCTGTAAATTATTTGATCTGTGCTAATTTCCATTTTCAAATGATTATGGATGTGTTGTAATGCTTTGATGAGTACAAAGTAAGAAATATGGCAGAGAATCTGTTCAATGGTAAGAATGTGTTTTTATATACTCCTTACCTCCTCACGAGGTTATTTGTTGTACTAAAAAAAATATCGACTAGAAGACGTCTAAATATCATCGACGTCTTTTTACTTGGAGTATTTTTTTTTACTTCGAAGATGAATCATCCTGTTGACTCGCAACCACCACCAGTGTGGCAGGTGGCTTTCGTTCTCTTATAGCAATTCTCCAGAGCTTGGGAGGCCGAAAGTTTTGTTCTGGGCCTATAAAACTGGCCCAAATGAGGGATGTGAGGCCCATGTTGTATCAAAAAATTATTATTATTATTATTATTCTATCTAAATGTTACATAATAAATACCCAGGATTAGGAAGCTAGGATATATTGGCCTAATTCCTTTCTTTTAGAAGATATTCCATTTTCATCTTTAATGTCTGTTTTGTATTCCTCAAGACTGACAAAAATTAAAGTAGTTATTGTAAAGCATGTTTGACAATTAGTACCAAACCATGCGTGTGGGCCATTGGAGGGACAAAAATTGTCAACAGTGATATTGATTAAGGTTAACTCGATCATAGTTAAAAAGGTTAAAATTGCTTATACCTTCCTTAAGTTGGAAGTTTCAGTTAGAAAGATTTTAATCTTTGTCGTTCCTTCTATAAGAACATGGATTTAAGATGATGCAAATTATTCTTCATTTTTTTAATCCAAACTTCTTTGTTATTTGTAATTTATCTTCTTATATGGAATATTTGGTTTGATAGTATTCCAAGGTCTGATTTCTCTTGTTTAATAAAGAAAAAAAGACGAATTTCATATCATGTAACTCGTAGATTCAATAATATAAAATAATATTTTTATTCACGTTTTAAAACAATTTGAAAATGGAACAAAAAAAACAATAAACTTGTTTATGTTGTTTTCAAAATTTCTATATAATTTTGAGAATAGATAATAGTTGTCAAAYGTGGAAATGTTAGAACCCGTTTGGTGAGGTTCCTGTTCATTTTTAATAAATAAAAAAAAATTTGTATGGTCCCAATATCCATGAATTCAAGTATGATAAAACCATATCTTTATTATGTTTTAGAATAAATTGGAAATGGGAACAAAGAAATAAGAAATTGTTTTGATTGTTTCCAAAAGTTTTATATAATTTTGAGAATGTTCCAAAAGATCATAAAAGTCAGATGTAAAATGGTTAGATTTTTTGAAAAAATTGAAAATAAAAAACAAAAAAATGAATGTTACAACATCTGRGATTGAGGATTAAACTTAGAATTTCTTAATTGAAAATATATGACAATTACCACSTACCTATGCCCACTTTAGCATCAAACACGTCCTTAATTTACTCAGTTGAGYCCAAGATAAGAAATAAGAAATGAAAATGTTACTTACTRGTCTCTRACTAAATGTGAACTCGAGCATGACTTATATCTTCCCTAGAGTTAAAAGGTTGGATAACCATTTCCATATCGGTTGAATTAAAAAAAAAAAAAAAGAAATTGTAATGCTGAAAAGTGAAATTTGTGAAAGCTTGCAATAAAAATTACAGGGAACGGCCAGTGGTACAGAAAACGCATAACAACTCTCACAAACTTTCTTAATTTCCCTCCAAGAAACCGATCTCTTCTCTGCTCTCTCATTTTTTTTTTCTCTGTTTTCCCAAAACAACAAAAAGTGGGAGAGAATGATGCTGAACACCAACCCAATGCCCAAAGCAAAGCACAGAATAAAGTAGAACAACCAAAATCATCTCCCTCAAACTCATTCCCCTTTCATAAATTCCACATTCCCAAACACTTTCAATTCCAAATCCCCCCAAGAATAAGAAGAACAAGAACAAGAATCCTTCCCCCTTCCGCCATGGGTCTCTGCTTCACCAGAACCCGCGACATCCCAATCGCCTCCTTCACCTATGGCTCCGACACCCCTCCCCCTTACCACCAAATCCCCCAATCTCACGCCCCACCAAAGCCGCCTGCGCCGCAGCCCATTCCCTCTTACAAGTCCGTTCCGCCGTCCCAGATTGGTCCCATCACCGGCCGCCCATACATCAACATAACCACAATGTACGAGCTCCACAAGGAGCTAGGTCGAGGCCAGTTCGGGATTACTTATCTCTGCACCGAGAGGGCTAGCGGGCGGAAATACGCGTGCAAAACGATTTCGAGGAGGAAACTGGTGAATCAGAAGGATGTGGAGGATGTGAGGAGGGAGATTTTGATTCTGCAGCATCTCACTGGGCAGCCCAATATTGTGGAGTTCAAGGGCGCCTACGAGGACAAGAGGAATCTGCATCTGATTATGGAGCTCTGCTCTGGCGGAGAGCTTTTCGATCGGATTATCAAGAAGAAGAGCTACTCGGAGCGGGAAGCCGCGTCGATTTGTAAGCAGATTATGAATGTGGTTCATGCCTGCCATTTTATGGGGGTTATGCACAGAGATTTGAAGCCCGAGAACTTCCTTATGGTCAGCCAAGACGACGATTCGCCGATTAAGGCTACGGATTTTGGACTCTCCGTTTTCATCGAAGAAGGTTGGTTAGTTTCCGATTCTCCTCACCCTTGTTTCTGCTTTGATTTTTGCCCTCCAGATTCATGACGTATTTCGAATGCTGGAAAAATAATTCAACAGGCCGCTAACGTTTCATTAGATGCTAGTTCAAAATCTGTCWGATTATGAAATACTCTGTATTTTTTTTATAAAATTGATTGTGTTTGATTAAAATTCTAAAGAGGGGTAGAAGTGTTTTTAAGCTAATCACTAATGGAGGTCCTCTTAGAGTAAAAATGGCATTCAAATTCGAATGTAAGTAAAGGTTACGATGAATGCCACTGTTGCGTTGACCAAGTCAACGAAGAAAAAGAAAGGTCAACCCCACTTCATGTAGCGCCAAAAGCATGCAACATGAAGCTTTTGTCTGGGAATAGCTCAGTTCTAAACCAAGTCATGGAAGAAAACAAAACTGTTGCTGTGCAAATGAAAACGCCAAACAAGTTCGTTACCAAAGTACATTACGAGAATCGATGAACGATTTGAGACTAAAACAAAATATTTGGAAGAATACGGCTGCAATGAAGTAAGTTATAGAAGTTTAAGAATCAAAATTTAAATAGTCAAGTTAAAAAAGTAAGTTATAGAAGTTTAAGAATCAAAATTTAAATAGTCAAGTTAAAAGATAACTCTAACTAATTAAAATACTTATCTTCGACTAAAAGATCGTGAGTTCGAATTCCAACTCCATATATTGTACTAAAGAAAAGGATTTGAACATGTTTTTTTTTTCTTTTATTATTATATTAGTTGTGTTTTGCGCTGAGTTTTGGGGATTCCCTGGCTTTTTAACAGCTTTTGTGTGAATGAAAATGATTTTGCAGGGAAAGTATACAAAGACATAGTTGGAAGCGCATATTATATTGCTCCTGAGGTTTTGCTGAGGAGCTATGGGAAGGAGATTGATATCTGGAGTGCTGGAGTAATTCTCTACATCATCTTGTGTGGAGAACCTCCATTTTGGGGGCGTAAGTAAAACCATTTCACTTCTTAACTTCATCAACGTCCCATTTGTTAACGGTTTTGTTGTTTTAACATTTTGAATTATTCGTCATATTGCAAAACAAAGAAATGGTAATCTTGTTGAATGAGCCTCCATTCTACTGTTGAGTAATTTGTTTTTTTTCCCTTTGCCTCTTTTGCCACCTTCTCAAAATTTGCTTATTATTGTACTTGATTATTTCAACTATTCTAAGATGTAAAGAGGAAAGTTGATGCAGTTGATTTTGTTCAGTGTTGGAAAAACCAGCCTTGGTGTCTTTGTGCCTGACTTTTTCTTCTAATGATCTTACGTTCGGATTCTATTAGAGACGGAGGAAGATATAATTAAAGCAGTTCTGAAGGGCAACCTTAAAATGGAAGATGCTCCATGGCCTTCCATATCCGCTTCTGCTAAGGATCTTGTCTCTAAAATGTTGACAAGAGACCCGAAGAAGCGGATCACCGCTGCCGAAGCACTCGGTAAGTAAGACTACTTCCCCAGTTCATAAATATCTCGATTGCTCTTTGGAAAACTCGAAATTTGATCTTCCTCTGTTAAGACCTTTAGTTGATCAAGGATTCGTTATTATTGACATAACATTGATGGAACAGAACATCCTTGGTTGAAGATTGATGGAGAGGCGTCTTCCAAGCCCATTGATAGCGCCGTGCTCATTAGGATGAAGCAGTTCAGAGCAATGAACAAGTTTAAGCAACTTGCTCTCAAGGTACCTTCCTATGATCTCTGTACTAGGAAAAGAGTTTTCAGTGGACTGATTCAAAAAGTAAGCTGAATGTTGTTGGTAGGTAATGGCAGAAAACCTTTCAGAAGAAGAATTAAAGGGTCTGAAACAAATGTTTAAGAACATAGACACTGATAGAAGTGGTGCCATCACATTTGAAGAGCTGAAAACGGGTTTGTCCAGACTCGGTTCGAGGCTTTCGGAACACGAAATAAAACAACTAATGGATGCGGTAAGAAGGGGCGAAAAAACACTCTCCGACTCTGATCCCTTTTTACTCTCCCTTGTTGAGTTTGTTCATTGCATTGCTTTTTGGCTTCTACATGAAAAATTTTGTTGCATCTCTACTTTGGTCAGGCTGATGTTGACAGGAACGGGACGATCGATTATGGCGAGTTTATTACTGCGACGATGCATCGACATAGGCTAGAGAAAGAAGAAAACTTATACAAGGCCTTCCAGTTCTTTGACATAGATGGAAGCGGGTTCGTAATGCAGTAGCATTCATAATAAACTTATACAAAGGTGTTTGATTGACAAAATTATGAAACTTGATTGTTAAATTTCAGATTCATCACAAGAGATGAGCTCAAACAAGCCATGACCCGGTACGAAATGGGAGATGAAGATACCATTAACGAAATTATCAACGATGTCGATATTGATGGAGTACTCTTCTTCCCTCTGATTTGTACAGCTGAATACATGTCTGATAGATCATTAGCAACTTCAAAGATTCAACTGTTCTTTTTTTTTTTTCCTCTTTTTTGCAGGATGGAAAAATAAATTACGACGAGTTTGTAAATATGATGACGAAAGGGACTGTGGAAGCAAAATTGAACTGATTACAGTTTACGGTTTGTAAAAAAGGAAAAGGAAAAGTAAGTTTGTTGTGTAACTGTATAGATATGAAATTGGTGGATGCAAATGAGGAATTGTTACAGAGTAAAGTAAATAATGTCTATTAAACTGAAAAGTTTTCTTCTCAACAATGCAAGATCCTGAATTAAAACTACACATTTTTAAAAATTAGTTTAGAAATAATTAATTAAATTTTTTTTACAATATAAAAACAAAATCTTTGAAGATAAAGATAACGACTTTTCAAAAATTTCAATACTACTCTAGTTCTTCATAAACATTTAAAAAATATCATTCAGCAAACCTTCGTTAATATTTTGAATGAAAAGTTTACGTGGAAAAATTTATAACCATGTAACAATTAACTTTGCTTGAAACAATTAGTTGGCACTGCAACAAATTTATTCGTTATTCGTTATTCGTTATTAATTTTTTCAGCGTCCTTAAATAATTGTTCTAGAGAAGCTTCCACCTCCCAAATCTTACTACATCAACTTTCTATTCAAATGGTATTTGTGAAAAGGTCAAGGAATCAAGGGTAGTATCGAAATAAATGATGGGCGTATTTTTTAAAACAAACAGCAAAGTTTGGGATAATTTTGTAATTTAGCCTATAATGTATCAAGCGTAATCCGGCAGTGCTCACTTGTGAATTGTGAGTCTTCTGAGATTGAACTTTGGTGCTAAACCCTGCAAAAACCCGACGCCCAGCCGGAGCAGACGAAACCTCACCGGAGAAGAATCCATTAATGGCTTTGATCAGATCGAAGCCAAATCTTCCACGCTTTCTATCTTCTCTCTCGCACCGCATTCAGAATCACCGTTCATTTTCATCCTCTCCTTCGATTTCAGAGGCAGATGCAGAGGTTCACCTTCAGAATCAGGACGAGGACGCGAGCCAAAGTCCTCAAAATGCCTCAAAACCCCTCCTCTCGCCGGAGGAAATGCAGACCGCCGATAAATTCTACGCCCTAATCAAGGAATACTATCGAAGAAACCCCAATCCCGATCCCACTCCACCATGCCCTAACTTCACCATCTCTGCTTTCTCCAACGAACTATCACACATCTCGGCCGTCCATTCCGTCTCTCCGGCCGTTGTTCGTCACGTAATCGAGAAATCCGGTGGAGTCCGCCATGGGATCCCCTTCCTCCAAGCCCTCGCGTTCTTCAACTGGGCGACGGCGCGCGAAGGGTTCCAGCACTCGGCCGAGCCCTACAACGAGATGATCGACTTAGCCGGTAAGGTAAGACAATTCGGATTAGCTTGGCATCTGATTGATCTGATGAAAGCCAGAACCGTAGAAATCACTGTCGAAACCTTCTCGATTCTTGTGCGGCGGTACGTGAGGGCTGGATTGGCGGCGGAGGCGGTTCACGCGTTCAATCGAATGGAGGACTACGGCTGCAACCCCGACAAGATTGCTTTCTCCATTGTTGTCAGCATTCTCTGTAAGAAGCGAAGGGCAAGTGAAGCCCAGTCGTTCTTCGACAGTCTGAAGCATAAATTTGAACCAGACGTCGTCGTGTACACGAGCTTGGTTCATGGGTGGTGTCGAGCAGGTGAAATCTCCGAGGCCGAGAGGGTGTTCAAAGAGATGAAAATGGCAGGTATTAGCCCTAATGTTTATACTTACAGCATTGTGATTGATGCATTATGTAGATGTGGCCAAATTACTCGTGCCCATGATGTTTTCTCTGAGATGATTGATTCTGGGTGCAATCCAAACTCAGTTACATTCAACAATCTTATAAGAGTTCATGTGAAGGCTGGTAGAACAGAGAAGGTTTTGCAAGTGTATAACCAGATGAGGAGATTGGGATGTGCTGCTGATATAATTACTTACAACTTCATCATCGAGACTCATTGTAGGGATGATAATCTTGGAGAGGCTATAAAGGTCCTCAACTCGATGGCTAAGAAAGGTTGCTCCCCCAATGCCTCGACTTTCAACCCGATATTTAGGTGTATTGCGAAGTCACAAGATGTGAACAGCGCGCATCGGATGTTTGCTAAGATGAAGGATCTGGGTTGTAAGGCGAATACGGTGACATACAATATCTTGATGCGAATGTTTGCGGAGTCGAAATCTGCTGATATGATTTTCAAGCTGAAGAAGGAGATGGACGAGGAGGAGGTCGAGCCTAATGTGAATACTTACCGGGTACTGATATCGTTGTATTGTGGGATGGGGCATTGGAACAATGCCTACAAGTTCTTCMGGGAGATGATTGAGGAAAAATGCTTGAAACCCAGCATGCCCATCTATCAGATGGTTCTGCAGCTGCTCAGAAATGCAGGACAATTGAAGAAGCATGAGGAATTGGTGGATAAGATGGTTGAGAGAGGATTCGCCTCTCGGCCGCTGTAAAAATCACCGTCTTCTTTCACATTCAAAGATGTAATTGCATTTGCAAAAACTTCGAGACAGGAAGTTCGTATCGTTTTTTATGCATCCTGAATTCTTTGGGGTCATTGTGTGGCTTCGTTTTGTTATTTGATCTGATTGAATTCTACAATATTCAACTTGACTCTCAATATCATAAAAAGTAATAGAAATCTTGAAAGATTGAATTTCTGAATGATGAAGGTGATGAAAAACTCCATTTTTTCTCGCACTTTAACTGGAAACATAAAATTTCAGCTGCCGATGAAGCGAAAGGATAAAAAATTGGCTCTCTTTATGAATGACCTTGCATATCCAACATCTCGTCTAAACGCTTCAAACTCTCTATTCCTTCACTGATCAGATACCTAACTTTCTGTTTGTCATTACAGCTGCGGTTGTTTTCCATTTCTTGCCTGATCGTATGCCTCAGTTCCTCTGTTCAAAATCAAAACAGACATTCTCAAGAATAAACCAAAACAACACCTTATCCAATTAAAGAACTGGGGAAACCTTTTTGAATTCAAAGAATTAAGCATAGACATTGGATCAACCCCATCGTTGTTAATGCTGATAAGGAAAATTCAAATGAACTTTGAAGATCATGACAGGAAAATTGTATAAAGAGTGGATGTTCATGATCAGGAGCTTAACCTCTAGCGTGAACAGGAGCTTTGCGAGCAGTTCTTAAAGCCTGCCTGAACAGTTTCAACACCCTTGCCCGTAGAATAAATTCATGTAAATCAAGGGAGACAACCATGGCGAGTTCTCTTCCACCTGAATAACCTTTTACATTGTTAGATATAGCGAAATAATTCGACTGTTCAAAACATCTTCCAGCGCGAAAAATCCAGTGTGGAGGAATTTACAGAACAAACAAATCGAGATTTCAAATAAGATCGTTCTAGACAACGTCAAGAAACGATTATCATTTGTCACAAACGATTTTGACGAACTTAATGGAGAACAAAATAATTAAGTTCAAAATGAACACTCCAGAATCAAGAGACTAGAAATTTGCTTAGTAGATTATCCAAACCGCTCAGCACAGAAATAACCGAGAGATTAATTATCGAACTAAAATTTCAGCAGAATCATATCACGTAAAAGCTAGGGCAAAATGCAAATTTCTTCGAAAGCGYACGAACTTACCTTAGAAAAGGGAAAGAAGAAGTTGGTACAATTTGTACAGTGGTCCACTGCAGATTAGATGGAAGTGAATTCCATGTCTGATTCAACCGGACGGAAGAAGACGACGTTCTGGAGTAGCCTGGTATTCGGCGAGTGACTCCAGAATTTTGGGATTCTTTGAAATCCTATCTGGACCGAAGCSTGGTATTAGGCAATTAGGACTCCGGAATAGTGGGCTTCTTTGAAAATATTTGGGCCATCAAAATATAAAACTTTTTAGGCCGAAACCTCGTATTCAGTAATTAGGACAACGGACTAATGGGCTTTCCTGTATGTTTCCAAGTGGGATCCGGAATAGTGGGCTTCTTTGAAAATTAATATTTTGATGGCCCAAATATATGGGCCGAATCGTGGGCTTATATGAATCATATATGGGCCGAAGCCTAGGATTTGACAGGTAAAGGTGTTAATTACCACTGTCTAAGCTTATGTTAATTGGTATATATCTTTTAAATAATATGTTACCACATCATTTATGGGGAGGTTACCTTCGTGGATTTATTTATTTTTCGGCTAAAAAATAAATTTAATTGTTACTTCCGGGCATGAGAGCTACAACTACAATAGAAAGAGAAGTTTCTTCATAAACCAATTTTCACCGTAATTTTACTCCACTTTGTATAAATATTGCAATATTTACATCTATTTGGTTCATTTATTTGATAATTAAAAAAAAAGGAACTTCTAAAAGTCATTAATTTCAATGAGAATAAAGCATGGTATGAAATTAAGCTTTCATCTGTCTACTATTAAATAAAAAAGATATTCCAAACTCACGACTTTCAATAAATTTTGTCTTTCTTAAAGCCCTATTGATTTTGTACTTAAATCTTCATTCTGTAATTTACTGAACATATATGAGATATATTTTTCTTAGTTGTTTTTCAAATAAAAAAAATTAATGTTTGTCAAAGATTTAGGGTGAGAATTGCAATGTTTATCCAAATATAATAATCAAGTTAATAAAATCACATCAATTCATAAAATTTGTATCATTTTTCATTAAAATAAAACCTATTAGTAGTAGGAATTTTTTTAAATGTAAAATTTTAATACAATTAATTTGAAAAGTTAGGAGTTTTGTTGATGGATAATATAGAGAGGGGAGTGATTCAATGAGTGCAATTAGACTTTTTAGTGGAGTAATTTCTGAGTTTGAATTTTGTCCCATCAATTAATTTAATTTCTTACTGAACAAAATTCTAATTCTTTGAATTCCATTTGTTAAAATAAACGTTTTAAATTTTACAACAGAGTACATACATATATATATATATATACTTTTAAAATTTCCCAATAAAGTGAATACCTGCTTATAAGATTTGTTTTTTAAAATTAATTTCAAATTTTATGATCTAGTGGAGATATTATTTCATGTTATAAATTCAACTAAATATTTAGTTCCTAACTGCTCCTAATTTATTTAAATCAGTAAGTTTTGAAGTTTCTTAAATTTGAGATTTAATTTTTAAATATGTTAAATAAACTCTATTTTTTTTTTATTTCTTCATATTTATGTTTTCTCATCCTAAATATTTTAGGAAGAACGGGTTCGCGGATGTCGCCGGCATAAACTTCTCGGGAACTTTAATATTCGTCATAAATGTCATTGGACGGACCAAATTTGACTTTAATTAATAATCCAACGTCGTTGAACATTTCGAAGTTATATTTTTCTTTATTTTAAAAAAGGAAAAATACCCTCATTATCATTTCGTAATCATCGTCATCAAAATTAAATTATTTTTCCATTGACAATTTCAACCCCAATGCTTATCAACAAACGGGACCTTAATATAAATATATAAAATGTTAAATTACCATTTTAGTATTCATGTATTATTTTAAATTCTAGTAAAAGTTAGATTGATTCTCCATTTAAAAAAAAAATTAAAATAAAATTATCGCTTGAACCTCTATATATTATATTCAATGAAACCATGCAACAATTTTGGTAAAAAAGGCTATTAAATTTTTATAACACCATAGATATTTTAGAAAAAGTTGACAAAATCATGGTAAATAAATTAAAATTATTTAAAACATAATCATTTGTATTTTTATCTAATTTATTTCTATCACAATTTTAATATAACATTGGTCGCTACTTTTTTGGAAATGTATCTATAAATATGTATTAAAAGTTTTTAATTATATATAAAAATTTATAGCTAGAAATTAAAATGACCATAAACGAACCTTTAGAAAGTATATAAATTAAAATAAATAGACAATCCAAATAAATCTTTTAAATTAAAATAAAAAAAAAGATCGAGTAAAAAGTCTAAAATAATATTTAAACATAAAAAATATTCCAATAATATTTAAACATAAAAAAATATTCCTTAGATAAGGTCAGTCACTGTAAATGCAATCAGTCAAAGATGGGAGTTGGAAATTGGAATTGGCTCTTACATTTTGGCCGACGTGAATTACTATTTAACTTCGACTTTAGATTAAACAACAATAATTATTTAAACGTGCCGTTACATTTCGGGCGCGTGCGACACGTCGCTTTTTATCTTTTTTTTTTAATTTTATTTTTATATATCGCCCCTATTTGTATAAATTTCATACACTGACTAATTCCTCCGTGTTAAGTGTTTTTTATTATAAAAACGTGTCATTTTGTTAATTCAATATTGGCTTCTTCATTATTGAATTTGAACAAAGAAAATTTCGAACATCAAAGGGAGTTTATGAATTCGTAACAAAAACTACAACTGAATCCCTTTGTCATTGAACAACTTGAAATTATTTCCATTGATTTAGTTTTTTWAAATTACTTAAAAGGTTTAAATTGCTAAATGAACATATTTTAATTAATCAATGAATTAATAGGCTGACTTATACATTTTCAAACCCTAGCTAAAATGAGATACTTCAAATAGTGAAGAGATTATTTACTTCTTTAAAAATTAATTTGTTAAGTACCTTATTTATTTTTTATCAACTAAAATTCTCAGTTTTCAATTTTGATATTTTTTCAAATTTAGCTTAAAAGTCGAAAGTATCTTTTAAAAATGCAAATTAAAAGAAAGAACCMAYGAGTCTGCAATTAGCTTCTGAAAAACAAAACTAAAAAAGCAAAACAAACGCTCATCTTTAATTATTAAGGCCCATTTTTAAACCCTATTCTGTATTCCAAATAAGAATTAATTTCAAAAAATATAAAATTTTTACTCAGAAAAAAAATAAGAATTATTTTTCAAAAAAAAAAAGCATACAAGGAAAAATAAAATAAACGCTAGTGGAGGAATGTTTTTGTATTTTCGTGATTATTTATATATCCGAATATATTATTTAATAAGTAAATGAGCGAAATTCGACCAATTAGCAGCTAGCCGGAGAAAGTTTGCTTGGTCAGCGCTTCAGGTTTGACCAGACGACGGAACCTTTCTTCGTTAAAAAAAAAAATGTCAACTGATTTTCGAAAAGCCAACGCCAATTTCTCCCTTCTGTATATAAATTGCTTCCCGAAGCAACGAAAATTTCAGTTTGCAGAAAAATCATGGACAAACAATCCAAGCCCAGAAGCAAAATCATGAAGCTTCTCCCCAGAGCGGCCTCCGCCGTCACTTTTCATAACCCGCCGTACAGTCCCGGCCGCGGATTTTCCGGTCCGGTGAAGATCTCGATCATACCCAACGAAGCGCGAACGAAATCGAAAAACTCGGGATTCGAAACGCCGGAGCCGACTTCGCCGAAAGTTTCGTGCATCGGCCAAATCAAGCACAAGAAAAGGATGAAGGAATTGGCCAAGCGCACGGCGAAGGTTGAAATTTCAGAGCCGAAGAAGCAGCATCCGTCGGCGGTTAAGAGAATACTCACCGGCGGTAGAGTTCTCGGGAGGGCGAAATCGAACGTTGCGGCGGGGAATCTCCGTGGCTGTGAGAAGCCGCCGCCGGCGCCAGTTCTGGGTCTGAATCAGATGAAGCGATTCTCGAGTGGACGCGGCGCTCTGGCGAATTTTGACTGGACGGCGCAGATTGCGCCGGAGGAGGAGGAGGGAGACGGCGGCCGGAGCCCTATATCGGCGGTGGTATGGATAGGTGAAGAAGTGGGCCCACTACAACCGAGGAAGGAGGTGAACCTGTGGAAAAGAAGAACCGTAGTCCCCCCCACGCCTCTTCAACTCAACACATCAAAATAACTTTTTTTTTTCTTCATTTTACGCAGAAAGAAATGTAAGAATATTTAATTTAGTTTTTATTTCAAATTTAGGTTTGTAAATTTAAAATGGCAGTTTGTTATTTTTTATTTTATAAAAACATAGAAATTCAGTTGGGTGAATCATACATTTTTGTTTGCATAAGATTATAAATATAACACACTTTAATGTTCATTAGAGATGCCTTAATTAATGGGTTAAAATTTGCCATTAGTGAATTTAACTAAGTTTGTGATACAAATTAGAAAACACCGTAATTTAGAAAATTTCATAATATGGTATTTTAAAATTCAAGACATTATAAATATGTTAAAATATAATAATTCGTTATATAATTATTGAACAGATATCCTGAATTAAATTTTGTGTCATAAAATCAGTCACGTAAATTCGATTTGAGGAAAACCATTTTTTAGTATTCCAAAAACACCTGTGACATAATAATTTTATATTTTGATTTAAATTTATTAGAGCACTTTTTTTTTTTGAAAGAGTTTATAAGAGCACTTTTGAAATTAGGAAGTACACAGCTTTGATGAAACTGTAGAAATATACACATTAATTTGAATAGCTACTTTTTTTCTCTTAGGGTATGATATAATAAATAAAACTTCACCTATCGTGAAAATTACAAAACTAGCTAGGCATTAAAGTATAAATAATATTCATTTAAAAAAAGTAGAAATAATATTTATAAATTAATTAACATTTTATATTGTTAATTTTACTATTATTTCAACGATTAAGTACAATTAACTTTTAAAAAACGTCAATCAGAAAATAGCTTATTGGAAGTTTAAATCTCAACATTCACCAGTTGTTGAATAAAAATAAAGAAATGTATTAATTACTCCAGCTGTATTATTTTATATAAACTTTATTATTACNTTTTTTTTTTTTTGTTAATAGAATATTTTATATGAGCTTTATAATACGGACCCTTGATTTTCTTCTCAATAGAGAGGAACTGGCGCTGGGTGTTGCATTTACTAAGTCAAACAGATAACGGTTATATCCGTCTCTCGCCCTGAATCGGACTTCCGAAATTACGAAAACCACCCTGCTTGCGTTGTTTCAAACTTCAAAGCTGCAGCAATGGAGAGGGGAAAAAGACAACTTCAAAACAATAAACAATATGAAGATAATTATTTTTATATTTAATTACATCCGATAAACAATGTATTTTACATTACAAGTATGTATATATTTTTTTTAAAACAATTTAATGGATAAGGTAATATTTACCTTACCTTTGATTATATATATATATATATATATATATATTAAGTAGCTATTATTTTAAAATTACTATATACAATTGATATAGTCTGTCATCTTAATTTCAATTGCAGAAATAGTTTTTGCTGTCTGCAGTCCTCGTAAAACCTATTATTTCTATTGGAGTTCTAGACAAAATATCATATTTTCAAATTTGATTTTTGATCAATTAGGATAAGAATAAATTGTAGGGTTATTTTTTTCAAAAGTTAAAAATAAAAATAAAAATTGTGTAGTTATTGCAAATTTTTTTAACAATAATGACATGTCATATAACAAATGAAAACTTATAAGGTAAGAGATTGAATTATTCAAATTACAAAGGCTACGATTACAACTGTCATATCATATCTCACGATTAAAGTTGTTTTTCTTCTTAAAAATTTATGTAGACCATATATCATATTTCAAATTCAAATTTGGCTAAAGGCTAGTATGCCTCATCTTGGAGATGGAGTGGCCAAATTGTAACCATTTAGTTGCATGTCCTGTTGCTATTATTCTTTTCAAAATTTAGACCAAACATCACATATATTTTAAATGCAAATTTGACCCAATAGGTAAATTAAGAAAGTATAGTCTCCAATTATTATCCAAGTCTCCTATCTATGGTTCAAGTCGTATRGTTAGGTTAAGTACAAAGTACGGATTACATGCTTTATATTTAACTAAGTGAACTCGAATTTTCGAAATACAAAAAGTAAGGTTTACTAAAGATCTCSTATGAAAAATATAAAAAGACCTATCAAGATTTGTAAGATTAATCATCTTTTTTTTTTTTTGAGATTCTTAACATTCCTCGAGCTTGTTGGATTCTGGGATTTATAGGTACACCTTACTAGTGAAATTGATCTTGGTACAAAATAAGGTTGGATAATCGAGCATTAAATAACTATGCAAAAATTAAATTATCAACAAAAAGGAAATTTAATATTGCTCTAATATCCCATTTGTCTGAAATTCCATTAATTTTATAATTCTTTGAAACAATCGAAAACTATATATATATATATATATATATATATAAAGGGTAAAAATTCAACATATTCAACGTTTTAGGTGAAATTTGATGTGATTGAAAATTTTTAGTTAAAAATGGATACATCCAAATTTGAGGGAAAACTGAAAGGTTGATTTTCCTTCCCTTATTATTATTATTAATATCTTGAAGAATGCATAATGAGACTGGGCGTGATTGTCGGAAATCACGAGGCCAACGAAGATTAAAACATTGATAATGCTTTGTTATGAAAATTAAAAAGAAAAAGAAAAAAAGAAGACGATTGTGCTTTTTTTAATATAAAAAGCTATTAAGATAATAACAACGTTTGGTACGGTGCCTTTTAACCCTTTTTTTTTTTAGAAATACCTTTTAACCATTTTTTTAAATAGTAAGATATATTTTTATATTAGATATTTGAGTTTGTTTGTTTTTCTCTATAGATGGTATTTTAAAAGGCATCGTTAGTCTCCAAATTTCAAAAAAATAGTTCTAAATGATTCATGAACTCATTTTATCATTAGTCACAGATTATGTGACGATTACTTAATTGGACGATTTAACAAATTATATTAATTTTATATTACCTTTTTGCTTTTGAGACTTGACATCTTCTTAGGTCCAATAATGGAGAGTTCCCTTSGTTTCAACCAGATTGATGATGGCTAGAGATAACAGAGACAATTAATTCAAATCATAGTGATGCTAGCAACAAGCTTTGACGAGGTGGGAGGGAATATCGACATTGACATCCACCAAGGTTGCCAGAGGAGAAAATAATAACAAATAAAGAAAAAAAAAGTCATATAACATAATCAAATCAACCAAAAAAAAAAAAAATTTGTCTGAGTGGTGTATAGACATATAATTTATCGAGGGAGCGAAATCAATCAACAAGTAATTGCCACATTTTCTTTTCATTAATTACATTAACAATGAATTCGGAGATCATTTAAGATAAATGGACATTAAAAAAATTATTTTAAGTATATTTTACCCAATAAAAAAAAAAGAATGTTATTCATATTTTCAATTTACTTTGTACTCCAGGTGTATTTTTCTCAAAAAAAAAAGAAAAAAAAAGTATTTAAAATTACCAAAAGAAAAAAAAAGTAAAGAAATAACATCCGTATTTCTTATTTTTCATTTTTATGTTTCGAAAATCAAATGTGTTCCRTAATATTTTTTTCCCTTCTACTGAAGGTTTCTTAAATTTGACAAACATTTCCTAAATTATATATAAAAATATAGAAACAAAATGATTATTTCTAATTTTTATTTCTCGTGTTTTGATTTTTAAAATCATTAATAAAATCAGAACTTCTTTTAATTTTTTTGTGTTGCTATCAAACAATGAAATTCCTTCTTCTTTTTTTTCCTACTTTTTAAACTTTAATTTACGACTTGTATTTTATTTAAATGCAAAGCAAAAGRTAAGAGTTTCTTTCTTTCCTTTTTATTCCCTCCAACATTAAAAAGACACTTTAAAAAAGATGTCAAAAACAGCTCTTATTCTTATCATATTCCTCTATTATTATATTATGGACATCAAACCAACATAAAAAAAAAAAAAAGGTTTAAAAGCCACTTTCAGAGCAAATTGACGTTTCTGTCATTTTTCTTTTGTAATTTTTAATTTAAACACTAATGAAAATTTTGTAAAAATCTCTTTTTTTTTTTGGGAAAAAAAAAAGAGGTTATAAATCATAAGAACACTGTTTCTTTTTTTCTTTTTGAATGTATAAAGATTAAATTATAAAAGAAAATATTGTACAAAGTAGAAGCCAAACTCGACTCTTTTAGTAAATTTGAGTTTATATATTTCAATTTGTATAATTCTATCCCCGAGTTAGGTAAAAAGTAAATTTAAAACATGTGAATTTTATTTGTAAAAGTGAGTAACATTAAATATAGGCTACAGTGGTCTAACATGACGATAGCTCTTTGATTTAAGCATTTCCTTTTTTTTTAAGGTGGAATATTCAAATACTAAAAAATCAAGATCTAAACTTGTAATTTAGAAAAGAGAAACTCTATTGTCTGATTATTAGATATTAGAAATGAAAGTTGAAATCGAAGAGAAAAATAAAGAAATTTTGTTAAACCGAGTTGATTAGTTGGTCGRTTTGATTGGATAAAATTTTAATTATTCTTACACTAATTGATGGGTTCTTAGTTTAAATGAGTCAGGACGAAGAAAGAATGAAAAATGGGTGAAAACGAAAGTGGCGGGCAGTGGGGCCGAGGAGGTAGCACCACAACGCTAGAGGACAGTAGCACGATGGCGCTGTATCGACTTTATGAGTTTGCAGTTTTCGCGATTTTAGGGTTCATACCTTTATAGAGTCAATATCTAGGAGATGGTATCTCCTAGATATTGAGTAGCACCACAACGCTAGRGACGGTAGAACGACGACGCTATATCGACTTTATGAATTCGCAGTTTCGCGATTTATGGTTCGGACCTTTATAGAGTCAATATCTAGGAGATACCGTCTCTTGAACCTGCATCTAATTCAACCAAAGCATACTTCACCTGATTAATCTCAATCTCATCATCTAATGAAATTTAACAAATATAAATTTTAGCTTAAATTGGTGAATCACTTGCTAAGTAAAGTTAAAAATAAATGAATAAGAATCAGCTAAGCAAGCACGTTGCTTTCCCCCTTCATGCCATGTGCAAATCTGGCTTCTGTCCAGACTCCAGCCCACGAAACCCAAAATAACAATAATAATAATAATAATTAAAATTGTCAATATCTGCTGACCTGTCTTCCTTTTTGTCCTCTTTAATCGGCAAATATTTCTCAGAATCTTTATACAGCTCACAAGATTGATTATTTAGACCCGTGGGTCAGTTTTTTCATTGCTATTTTTCTCTAATATGGGTTAAATTAAATATAACCTTTTAATTTCCGAAACTATTATATTTTAATTAATTTTTTCTTAACCCAAAACAATTGTCTATTTTGCTTTTTAAGCTAACCCATCAAAAAAGAAAAATTTATAATATTTAAGCTTCCGATAAATTGTTATTTATCATTATCATTAATTTTTTTATAAATTATTTAAAAATCCTTATACATAAGGGAAGGAGTAAATTTTGTTTTAATAAAATTAACAAAACATTA
Organism: Momordica charantia; assembly: GCF_001995035.1. The sequence continues at coordinate 6,552,785 of NW_019104488.1, forward strand.
ATAACAAAAATTAAGAAGGATAACATAGCACGTTCAGAAAAAATTAGTAATCAAAACAGCACATCAAAATAGAATTTAAATAAATCTACAGTAAATATATTGCAACAATTATTTTCCTAAAAATAGTCTCTCCTTCATGCTGTGTCTATCCACCATTTTCTACCTAGCATTAAATAGACTAATCATTCATCCAAAATCAAATATTTAAAAGTAATTTTAATTTATAACGCGTGTGGCCCTATTTCATTTTTACGTCACATCCACTCAAGGAATAAATACGAAACTAAATTAAAATATTTTAAATTAAAAGAAAAACGAAGCGAAACCAAACCAACAAATAATATATTTTTT
>NW_019104488.1:6561385-6578610 GCF_001995035.1 Momordica charantia
GGATACTGAGATATTGGCACGGCTCAATCAAATTATATATAATAAGGTATATTATAAGTTGGATCTGAGTGAACCGGGCCAATATCAGAGTAAACCATTTCAAGCCTTCAATACCCAAAACAAAGGCACCAATTGTTAGGGTTTTGAAAGGGAAGAAGAAAGAGAGAAATGAAAGGGAAAAATGGTGAGAAAGTGGTTTAAAAGAGAGGGAGGGGAGGGGAGGGTTAGGGTTTTGGAGAGGAGAGAAATGTTAGGTTAAAATATTAGGTTTTGCATTAAAAGCGCTTTCACTATCCAACTTCAACACTCAGCTAACAAAAAGCATTCAATTCTCTCTATTTTTTATTTTTATTTTTGATTTATTGAAATTTATGTAGCGGTAGAATGGGACAATAAATTAAATTAAATTAAATAGTGGGAATGGTTAACGTATCGCAGCAGCGCCATAAGTATTTCGAAACGTATCGGTGGCCATGGCTTCAACTTTCAAGTTCAGACCTGCGTGGCTTTGTAATAACTGCGATCACGAAGAAGAACTGCAACCAACGGGGAAATGGAATCTTCAGATTTTGACAGGGCCCCCTAAAATGTTCTGCATTTGTTCTTTCTTATTTTTCGTTTTCGATTTTCAAGAAATATAAAATTGAGTTTCTCGTTTCAAAGAAATGTTTCAGAAATTACTACAAAATTATTTTTTTTTTTTGTTTGTTTCGTTTACGGGTTGGTGTTTACTGTATCCACGTTTTTATTCATAATAATGCACAGCAAATGGCATTGATTAAATATAACATAAATGAATTGAAGATTTAATTTAAATTTTTAATTTTTATATAAAATTTTGGAGGACAAGAAGCTACAAATTGTTACCTAAAAACAATTAACAAACACAATTTCATTTTTTTGATTCAAAAAGAAAAAACAAAAAAATAAGAATAAAAAATGTTATCAAATGGTACATTGTGATTTAATGTTTTTGGTTTCTTATTTCTTATTTCTCATTTTCATTTCCTATGTCTTGTTTTTAGTTTTTCTTTAATAAACAAAAAATAGGAGTGTGTTTTGTAATTGTTTATTATTTATTTTTTATTGAAAAAAAGAAACATAAACATGTTTTTGTAACTATTTATTGTTTGTTGCTTTCTATAATTTCAATTTTTTTTAAAAAAATAGAATTTTTATATGAAATTTATTTTTTAGAAAAAGTAAATCTTTAAAAATTTTAAGTTTTATTCATTCTTAAATAATTACTATGCATTTTATAAATCAATAATACTGCACGTCTTGGGAAACGAGTTAAAGAAAAAAAAATTTTGATTTTGTTTAACTTTGACAATATTCAAATAAGAAATAGGAGCAGTTACCGATTCTTATAAATCTAAATAAAATGAGAAACAAAAAATAATAAATCAGAATATTATCTGACAGATGACAAAACATTGAAAAAATAATAAAAAAATGTTAAATTTTTTAGTGATTATCAGCAAAAAAATGGGTGTGATCAGGGAAACACATATCGATATTCATGTATTGCATGGCTAAATAATCCTAATTAAAAAATAAAATATATTTATTATAAATTCTGGTAGATCTCTTTTTACGTATAATTTTTAAAAATATGTATGGTTAGTTTTTTCTAAGCGGCGAGGTCTTCATTACTTACTGCCCTGCTACGCCTTTAATTAATGCACTCTCTTAATAACTGTGTCAGTCATTGGAGCCTTTAATGCCCTTCTCATCTCTCCCTTCTCCGTTTCAAATGTTTCAATTTCAAGCTTGTTGGGTTTACCCCAGTTTTGTGAGGGTTTGTTTTATTACTTTTGAAGGAAAAAAAAAGTGACAATTCTACCATTTTTATTTTTTAATTGCTAATTCATTTAATCTCGATTGAACTATATTTAAGTCCATTTATATAAATGATGCTAGAGAATACAACTTATTTTATCTAAAACAGTTAATTAGATAGAATAGAGCGGATTTTATAACATTCCAAGCACGTTCAAATAAAATAATATTTTCTATGTGATGCTGTTGTCGTTGTTTATTCATTCATTCATGGCATTATTGAACATGGAAACATGGAGTTGGGTGATTTTAGATGCATTCTTAAAAGAAAGCGCTTTGCCTTACCTAAGATGCATAATCAAACTGGATGATGCAAGTTGGAGGGGGTCCCAATGAATGTGAAATGTTATTTTTTTTATTTTACTTCAAATTTATACTTTTATTTTGAATAGATTAAAGATGAAATGATATTGTTTTGATTGTAAAAGGTATTTGATAATTTATTTAAGTCAATTTATTATTAAATTATTTCTGTTGTTGTTGGCTATAGAAGTAAATATCCCATGTTAAAGAACTCGGAAAAAGAAAAGAAGAAAAAAAATCTCATGTTGATTTTAATTTATTGACGCCTACAAAATAAACAAAATTAAAAAGGGGAAACGGAACAACCAACGACAATAAATCTAGTAATTTTAGATGGATCCTCCTCAAATCAAATACAATCCAATTGCCAAACTAAAGTCATTTGAACTAGTTTAACAATGCTAACGGATCTCAGCAAAAAGACACCCCACTTTAGATAGGTCTTGAGGTTGATTAATTTAATTTAATTTTTTTTAGGTTGATTAGTTAACAACACATTTATTGGAAAAAAAATTATATTGTCGAATATACTTTTTGATTTGACAAAGCAAACCAACTAAGAAGTTGTGAGATCAATCCCGCATAAAAAAAACTTTAATTTTATTTTAGTCCAAACAAAGAGAAGGGGGTTGGGAAATTCTTAGTTATAAAATGTCGAATTTATTGGAATGGTTATTTTCCTGAATAATGAGAATCCTATTTCACCAACGAAGCAACCACCTACCACCTAGTCTCATTTTTTTTTTCGAAAAATAAAAGCGATGAAAAAAACAAAATACACGTATGTATGACTATTATTTTGTTACATATATATCTAAGAGAAATGTTAAAAAAAATTCCTTCGAAAAAAATAATAATAACAACCGCTAAAGCGAGCATAGCTCAGCGATAATTGGCATATACCTCCAACATAAGGGTGTGAGTTCGATTTGATAAAAAATACATAAGTACTTTTACTATTTTCCAAAAAAAATATCAGAGTTGATTTTTTTATTCGCATGCGATTTTTTTTCTTTTTTAGTACTTTTGGTTTTAATTCAAAAGAAAGTTATTATTCTTTTTTGTTTTGATTCAAAATTAAGTTATGTTATTTTGTTCAAAAAATTTAAATTATGTTATTTATAGAAAATTTATACTTACTATTATATTTTTAAAAAATTATTTATATTTATATAATTATTTATATAAAACAAACTAAAACATAACTTGACCAGTAAAAACGAATTAAATTTTTATTCGAATTTCTAATCCACTTTATCGTTGGTGAACTAAAAAATTCAAACGATGAATAAATAATTTTAAAATAAATTAGATTGGATGGAAAAAAAACCGTTGAAATTGTCTCTTAAAATAAAATTTTCAATGAAAATTTTAGAGGAAATTCCCAAATAGCCCCTATTTTCCACTACTAGTTTCAAAAAATATCCTAATCTTGTAGATAGCGCATGGGTCTGGATCGGGCATTAATGAATATTCTCCCATTGAGATATTGCCGGATTTGTGGGCCTCCGTAGATACTGCATCCATTAAAGCGCGGCATCTCACCTCACCAATGCCCAAATTTATATACACATCAATTTCCTTAAATTACATTTATATTTCCCCATCATTTTAAAATTGGCTCATATATTTTAATTTTTTTATTAAATTATATATTTAGTCCATGAATTTTGATGATTGTCCATTTAGTTACATGCTCGTGAAATTTATTATTTTAGTACTATTATCTTTTAAGAGTAATTTTGTCATTAAAAAAAATCTCTCTTTCAATTCCTCTCATCTTATCTATCTTTTTAAATAAAATCTCTCAATATTTATATATTTCTCTTTCTCGATTCTTATCCCTCTAATTCTCTCTCTTTCTAAACATAAATTCCATATAAACATAAATAAATGATCATTTTAGTGATGAATTTAGATGGGTGGAGAAAAAACAATAGTTAAAAAGAAAAATAATGAAATGTTCAGAAGTTTTTGGGGAGACAATTATTTGAGAAAAATTGAATTTGTAAAGTTGGAAAGAAAATATTTGAAAATTAAGAGGGGATAATTAAAATAAAATAGTAAACTTTTTTTTTGTTGAGAAATTATAAAATAGCAACTTAGTGAGACAACGGTTCTTTTAGATGAATTTTTAAAACTCTCTTTAGTGTAGTTATTTCTTAATTTCATTTCCTCAAAATAAAACTAAAAAATAAAACTTTGGAATTTCATTCTTACGACTAATTGATTCGACTAAATATAGTTGGGTTTAATTTCTAACAAGTTGTTTACGACTTTATTAGTTTGAATTTGATTATTATAATTTGGTTAGATTTTTAGTTGTCTGCGTTATTTTTATCTGACTAGATTTTTCAAACTTTTTCAAACTTTTTATAAAATATATATATATATATATATATATATATATATATATATGTGTGAAAGTGATATTTACGGGTTATAATGAACCTGTGACAAGAGTTCCATGCTTTTCAATTATCGAATGTGATTGGCCTTACAGAACACCAACCCAATGTTGAAGGGAAAAAAGCTCCTCTCTATATATTGTAATAATTTGTCATAAGCTTAAAAGACCAACCACTTAAGCACACAAGGATTCATTATTCTACAGACAATTTTACTCCGTTGTTCTAAAAAACAATATTTAAAGATAAATATTTTATATGTAAAATCATCCAAAAACAAAACAATAATTTTACAAGGGAACGAAATTGATGACCAATATATGATTTAAGTTTAACATAATTATATTACTTGAAAAAAAAGATTCAAATATATATTTTTTAGAGTACAGGTTCAATTTTATTCTCGGGCAGCAAAACATTCGTATAAACAAAGTTGAGCGGATGATGGCATCATCATTAATTATTTATAATGTTATTATAAACGTGAATCCTGTTTATTTTAAAATATACAATTGGCATTGCCACTTTCAATAAACAACTGGAATAACATATTTTAATATAAAGTCGAGCAAAATAAACGAATAAAATAAATGACAAACTGTGCCCCCATTGCGTGGGAAAGCCAATCTAATTGGTTGAATTTTTTTTTTTCTTTTTAAAAAGGTGTTTCGGTGAGGTTGACAAAGTGACCCAAAAAAGGAATAATAAATTATGGAATCAAAATAAAATTTTGAATATTTTATGACTGTTCAATTATTTTCTCTTGGGCGTAGCATACTTTATGGTATAATTTTTTTAGAAAGTTCGAATCTCCACTTTACATGGTTTTTAACTAAAGAAATATAAATCTATACTTACCTTAACAATTCAAACTCATCTTCGTATTTTTTATACTAAAACGAGTAATATTTGTGTTAACTTGATATTGAAATTTAAAGAAAATTAAAGATAATTAGGGTTTGAATTTATCTATACAAACAATAAGAAAACTATCCAAATAAATTTAAAAAAATCATAAATTTTCAATGAATCCAGTCTTAAGCAAGTGTTTTGTTCTTTTTTTTTAACCTCAACTTTTATTATATTCGCCAAATACTTTCAATTAAAAAAGTAAAAATATCTCAAAAAGTTATTAATTTTAATAATAGTGTACTATTTGGAAATAAGGGGAGAAGGAGTGATTTCAAATAAAAAAAGATTTACATATAATTGATTTTTCAAAATCAATATTTAAGTGATACTTTAAATTTTAATTTAAAGTAATTTAAAACTTTCTTCAAATGATTTTAACAAAAATAATTTTGGTCATACAAAAAATCACTCCCAAATATATCCTAAATTAGTGTATATATTAAGTTTGAGAAAATCAATGCTCAATATTAACTATCAAATAAATCGCGTTCAATAAAAATTAGAGAGGAAAAGGGGAATGAACAATAAGATCTATGAGATTTTGAGATTTTGGTCCAGGTTGATTGAATATTCGAAGTTTTTTCCTTTAATTAATATTAATTTTCATAAAAGATTCAATAGTTGAGTTTGAGAACTGAACATCCGTGGGAGGGATCTCCATGCCGGATTTTCTTCTCTTTTTTCTTCGTTCCTTTGGGGATACGCCTCAAATAAAATACGTTGCTATTTGCCAACGAATATGTACTTGTTTATTGTTGATTATTCTAAAAATAATAATAAATTGTTTGTTGATGATGACGTTATCGATCTAATTGGGCACTCCTAGTCATGGCACTCAAACTTATCAAACTAAATATTATTTACATTAAATTTGTCATTTTCCAACATTTTTCTTTTATCTAACTAAGTTTTAACCTATGATTTTGCTCCTATATCGCCCCCTCTAAAATTGAGTTCTAAATTATTTATTTATTTTATTTAACCGTTTCTAAAATTTAGCACGAGTCTATGTGTTTTATAAAATTTGTATATAAAAAATGAAAGTTTAATTCACCGTAACTATTTATTTTGAAAAAAAATAGTATAATATAAAATTGAATTATTTTCAAATAAAATTCTGCGGATCGTGACGAATAAAGTTTTGAATTCCAACCAAATTCATGCCTGCCTCCTTAGTGGCCTCCTCAGTGCAAAATAAGAATGGTCAAAGAAACATCAATTTCATGATTAGATGCATTCATGTTGATTTAAAATAATTATTTCAAGACAATATCCTTTTTGTTTATTTATTTATTTTTAAAATTTGCATCGATATTTAAAATTGGAGGCTTTAAACAACAATTTTTTAAAAATTTCAGTTCCTATATCTTTTAAATTTTATTTTATTATTAAACTTTTAATTTAAGATCAACTTATCATTTTTGGAAGTTGGAATCATCACTTCACTAGAACTAAAAAAATTTATGATTGATTAGAAAAGTATATTAAACATTTTAATTTCAATTTTCTATCTTACGGTAAAGTTTACGCACGGCCTTAAAAAAAAATTTATGACAAAGACTAGACACAATGAAATTCGTGCATCTAAAATGAAGACTAAACAAACAAAGGTAGTAGTTTAGATTTTTATAAGAAGTTATAGATTGGAATTTCTGCCGAATAAATTTGATTTTCTTAATTCACTGTTGCTGAATGATTATTGATAAAAATATAGTATATAATTAAATGCATAAAAATATATTTTGAAACTAAAATACCAGATAATAGTTTTTAATAAATAACGAGTGGTGTAATGTGAGGTGAATTTTGATTATTATGAGTATTATTTTTAATGGGAATGGCGAGGGGAGATTCGGTGGATTAAAAAAGGCGGTGATATAAGCAAAGCAGAAGCAGGGAGGAGTTTTGTTAGAATCCACGTCGACAAGCGCAATGAAGGTGGATGCCCAATGCGCCACGACCTAACAGCTAATACCTTTTTCTTTTTCTTTTATTTTTTTTTCCATTTTCTAATACCAATTACCAACTTCATTCAAACTAATTTTTTTATTCGTGTTTCTTCTATACAGAGCAAAGAGAGGGAAAGAAAACGACTCGGAGAGCGAGCGAGCGAGTGAGGAAGCAACCAAACCATTTCCGCACCAAAATTTCCCTACCAACTTCATCGTTTCTCCTCTCTTACTCTAATTCTCGCTGTTGTTTTCTTCATTGGAACCATCGGTTTCTGTATTCGTTGAAATTTAGCCCCTCGCTGATCATATTTCTTTTGATTTCGTCTTTTGCGCGGTTCTTTTCTGCTATGGCTATGGACGACACGGAGAGCTGCAGCAGTAGAGCGGTGGATGGTTTCTCGACTCGGAGTTGGAGGCAGAAGCAGAAGGTTGATGTTTACGACGAAGTTCTTCGTCGACTCAGAGTGTCGCATGAGGCGGAGACCAGCGTTCCTGGTTTTGAGGATGAACTTTGGGCTCATTTTCATCGCCTTCCTACTCGGTACATCCGCTTAAAACCTAGCTTTACTCCTTTTTTGCCTCTTTTCTTCGCGCGAAAGCTGAATTCAGCATCTCACGTTTCTCCGTCTTCGTTTGTCGTATACTGGCTCTCGTTAACGACTGTGTTGCTTTTCGTATGTACGTTGCGTGTAATGAGATAAGAGCAAAACCATTTTGCTACGCCTGCGCTGATCAATCAATGCTTTGCGGCGGTCTGATCACCGAGAAAAAAAATTGGAGGATCGAAGGAACTATAAATTTTATTTTAATTTATGTTATTCTAATTTTTCTTCCTAGTCAAGGCTAGTTCACGTACATTTACAGCGACTACTTCTTAGATGTGTTCGCGAAGAAAAAGTAAAAAAAGGTTACGGCGTGATGCAGTAATTATTCCGTAATATTCTTGTGTGTGCGCGAGTCTGTTTTTTTTTCTTTTTTAAAAAATATGTATATTAGTTTCATTTCACTTGGCTAAATCAGTAACGTACTTATTTATTCAAACTATTATTCTAGAGGGATGGCGCTTTTAACTCTCAGAATATGTAGAGTGCGAAGTATTTCCGCAAGAAATTATGATTTGATATGGCCAAAATTTCATAGAACTAAAATTCTTGAAAATTCTAGTGTGTGTGAAAGCAATATCAACAAGGTCGTAGACGTAGTACTTAGTAGGGTAGTTTTGCTTTGGATCTTGACTCAATAAATTATGCCAAGATGTGAAGTTTTTAATCGCTATCTTTGACAATAGAAAGCACTAGTGTGGTCCATGTGGGACTTGGTTCTGATATTCGATACTTTTCTCCAGCTCCAAGAAAATTAGATTTATTTTTTCCCTTTGAAAATTACTAAGACCTCTTGGTATGACTATAGTGTTAAATCTAATGTCAAAGGTATGCTATGGACGTCAATGTAGAGAGGGCTGAAGATGTTCTCATGCACAAAAATCTTCTCTTCATGGCGCATGATCCTGCTGCTCGACCTGCAATTGATGTCCGTCTTGTACAGGTAATGTTTACTGTAAGCTATTAATCATTATAAAGATTTTGGTATGACAGATGAAGTGAGATTTACCATGCCAAGAATGAGAACGAATATTTAGCAAGAAAATTAATTACTTACTTTCATCTCTTGCTTTTTTATATGATTAAGTAATTGCTTAACTTTTTCTGGGAATGAACTTTTTGCGGTATTATTTCGATAGAAAAGTAATTTTCACTTAACTTTACCGGTGTTCTGAAAGTTAAACTTTAAACACTCTGTAGGAGAATTCTATCTTGTTTGTGCCTGCAAAATGCAAATATGAAAATTGGTCCCTTTGCAGGTTCATTCATCTCCTGGTGGGAACTCTGGCAAGTCTGTCCATTCGAACTTGAAGGAAAAAGTGGACCAGCGGTTTTCTGATTATGCCAGTAATCAGAGGCATGGTTAAGTGAAGATTTGAACGTTGCTGTATATTTGGGACTTCGAGGATATTATAACTGCATATTTATTATTTTCGTTTTTCTGTGTATATAAGCAGACACCACCCACCACCAGCATTTGGTTCATCAACAGAGGTTGAATATGGTTTTAAAGCCAACGAGTTACATGATAGAGATCAGTCTGGCACTCTCTCCTGGTAAATACTGTTCTGAAATCTGAAGATGTAGCTCTGTTCCTACAGTTTGCCCTTTTTTATCTGTACAATAGATGCTTCATATCATAACTTTTAAATTCTATACCACCAAAATTTCCATTGATTTTTGCATGTCACTTGATAAGAATATGATGGTCTCCCTCCATTCAGTAGATCAATTTTCTCCTTCGAAAAAAAATATTCCTTTCTTCACACTCTTTTGGCAAAGGGAAAAAAAAATTAATTCTTCTTTCTGGAATCATTTATTATGGTTGTGGATTGGTTTACAATGAAAAATTTATATATGCTTCTGTTCTCAAGGAATATTTCAATACTTTCAGGCCAATGCATGAAATTACAATATCAACAATTGATAAGCCAAAGCTACTCAGTCAGGTAGCGTCTCTCACTCTCAAATTTAAAACTTGTTTTCATAGAATCAAGTAGCTTCTTTTAAAGAATTTTCTTACACATTTTACAGTCCCTAGACTGCACTTAGTTTCTGTGGTTTAGAAATCAAAACTTCAAATGTACTCTAAACAGTGGAGAGTGTAGCATCCTTACAGGTGAAGAACATACACTAGTAAAGATGGTCATTATGCTTGGAGGAGCTAATGTCCTTGGTTGATTGTTTGTGTATTGTGTTCTGTTACGTTGCTTGTATTTATGGCATAATATTTTGAAATCAGTTAGTTGCGGGTAATACATTTATTGAAAGTAGTTAAAATTATGCAACTGGACGTCATACAATCATAGCAGAGATAATGTAACATATGTTGTCTGAAGTTCTACGATCTCATTTTCAGTTGACGTCCTTGCTTTCTGAGATTGAGTTGAATATTCAAGAAGCGCATGCTTTTTCAACAACAGATGGCTTTTCCTTGGATGTTTTTGTAGTAGATGGTTGGGCAATTGAGGTAATCTTGCTTCTCTTCCTAATATTTTATTTTTCTCGTTTTCACATAACCTCGACTAGATTGTGGAGAGATGTTTTGATTTCAAAATTTTTTATATGTTTTAAAACATTGTTGCTGTTCAATTAAATACGAATTGATTTTTACATGGATTTTGAAATCTAGGACACCAAGAAGCTAAAAGATGTACTGGCTGAGGAAATATCAAATATTCAGGTAGCATGTAGACATTCTCGTTGAAGGTTACATTTCTATGGACGGCTATACTTTGTCTCCTAGTTGCTATTAGAATCGGTAGGAGAAAGATCATGTTGGAATTATAATTAGTAAATAATTGTAGAATAGTATTGCCTATGTAATTTCTCGTTTTTTAATGCTTGCTATGCATTTCATAATTTGGGTTTTACAGAAAAGGCATCCTTCAGTTGCACCTTGGAGCGTTTCCCATACTGGGAAGCAAGATCAAACTGGAGTTAAGTTCATTACAAATTGTGTCAACATTCCAAAGGACGAAGTTGATGTTTGGGAAATTGATGCGAGCCTGTTAATCTATGAAAAGAAAATTGTGTCTGGATCTTTTAGTGACTTGTAAGTTTACGGATAATTTAGGAAATGCACCATTTTTGCTTGGATTCTTGTTGAAAGGTGTGATGCTAATGATGTAGGTATAGAGGAACTTTCTATGGTCAAGATGTGGCTATTAAGCTTCTCAAAGATGAAAACTTGAATGAGACTGTGCGGCGGGAATTTGCTCAAGAAATTCATATCATGAGGTTTTTATGTCCGAACTTAATTTCCCACAATTCTGCTATCTGCTTTCTCGTTTTTATATTTATGTATCTAGTTTGTTCTCTTCATTTACAAATTATTATCGTGATTTGATAGTTTTGCTAATTAGGTGATCTTTTCCAGTAAAATTTATGTTATTCCTATAAAGATCTTCGCTCGGTTGGTCATTTTCTCCATCCTTTAGTTTTAGTGTCGCTAAATACATTGATATATGTCACTAATATAATTAGTATATCTTCTCTTTAAAATCTAGATTAATGTTAAGAGTTTAATTTAGCTCGAAAGAAAAGTACATGTTGATGATAGTCATGTAGCGTTTTTCCCTTCTAAGCTGCTGTAATTGTATGTGGGAGTTCACATTATTCAATATTCATGTAGAATGAAATTAGTTTATAGTGGAAGAAGGGCTGAATTAAATTAAATTGCATCATTCTCTTCAAAGAGAAGTATTATCATCCTCGATTATGACGTAAAAGGCTATTGCCAATTCTTAAGTAGTTCATCTCACCCCCTCTATTTTCTAAATCTGTAGAAAAATTCGGCATAAGAATGTTGTCCAATTTATTGGTGCATGTACCAGACCTCCAAGCTTGTGCATTGTTACAGGTAATCTAGTACACATTTTTTTGCTATAATGCTGATAAAGTCTGATTTGCATGTATGATAATTTTATTAATTAAGGACCTATGTTCCGTAGAATACATGTCTGGTGGAAGCATGCACGACTTTTGCCATCAACAAAAGGGCGTTCTTAGTTTTCCATCCTTACTAAGAGTGGCAGTTGATGTGTCCAAGGGAATGGACTATTTGCATCAGAAGAATATCATCCATAGAGATCTGAAAGCTGCAAATCTTTTGATGGACGAAGATGGGGTAAGAGCCTTTAAATGCTTGAATTAGTTAGGCGATCTTTTAATAAGTTCATCAATAGGACGTGCTTAATTACTTCCTAAGTGATCTTTACAAGATTATTTGTTTATTATTAGTTTCCAAAATCATGCTTACTGCTATTCAATTTGGTTGCAATATTATGCATCTTTATGTAGTTGACTTTTCACCCTTCAATTATGTGTGACGTGAAATAGGAGTACGAGTATTGTTCTTTCTCTTGATTAACCCGATTCCTTTCCACATTAACAGTGTAGGGTTACTTTGTATGGATGAAAGGAAATATATCATCATTGTAAAACTCGTTATTTTCTTGGAAGTTGTTTTGGGAGAAAGTATGGCGGTTGAAAGGTTGAACCTTGACATGTTTCAATCGGCACATTGACTGTCATTACTCTGTCCTGCATGCTTTGGTCTTCTTTGTAATTCCAGTGATTTTTCTTCCCTATGATTAACATTTATAGGTATAATCATTATTTGATTTTGAAGAGTAGCTTATATCAATCTTAGCGTGCTAAGTCATTTCCCGGGGTACCCTTCCTTAAGTGTGCCTCTGAATTTTTTCTACTCTATCAGATTGTTCTCCTTATTATACCACCTTAAAACCAGATTGTTTAACAGGTTGTCAAGGTAGCTGATTTTGGTGTTGCCAGAGTGCAAGCTCAATCTGGTGTGATGACTGCAGAAACTGGAACATATCGTTGGATGGCTCCAGAGGTTTGTATTCTGCACATATATATTATTCAGCCTATTATTGACTTCAAGTGGTGCACAAGCAATGTCCAACTGAACAGAGTTCTGTGTACCTTGTCTTTTCGTTTTCTCCTAACTGGTACATGTTAAGTACTACTTTTCAATTAACCTAGAACGGCAATTGTTCCTAGGAAGTTTTAGGATGTGCAATAGTTGTTTAAGAACTCTCAAAAGGAAATGAGAAAGCGAGGAACTTGTTCTCCTTGTGGAGTCATTAATGATTTATAGTCGTCAATATATTTTACAGTTATTATTTTAATTAATTTTGAACTTGGGGTCATAGAACTCTCCGAAACCATGTTTCCACTCTCGATTCATCGCTATAGCAAGAGGAAATGAAATTGGCATGTTATTCAGCAATGATGGAATAATGCAATTTTTTTCCTCTGGGTTTTTTATGCGTTACTCTTATAGTTTATTAATGTGTTGCAATTCGTTATCAACGTGGTGGGTTTTCCTTGCTCTTCGACGTTTGGTGGTTTCTTGTCGGTGAATGCAAGGTTATTGAGCACAAACCATATGATCATAAAGCTGATGTTTATAGCTTTGGGATAGTGTTGTGGGAGCTGCTAACAGGACGGGTAATTTCTTCTCTGTTTAACAATATGACATGTTTCTTACTTCCTCTCAAATCATGTTTTCACCTAGATCTTCCTTTTTTTTTTTCTCTCCCTCTCTCTATATCTTTCTGGAACGCCAGCTGCCTTATGATAACCTGACTCCATTACAAGCAGCAATTGGCGTGGTCCAGAAGGTATTTTCTTACCACAATTTCATACAATATTCGAAAATGAAAATTGTGCCATTTTGTTTCGATTCTTCCCCTGCTATTCAATCGCATCTCGTCGTTTTACTGCCTTAATAACTAATAAGCATAACATTCAGTTTGAACTACATATTGTGTGTGGATCAGGATCTTTTACGATCCGCGAGAGAAATCAACTGGACTATTCCTCGGAGGCATATCATTAAGGAAATTCCGTTAGTTTCCACGTAGGCTAGATTGCAGTTGATATTGCAGATTATAATTGATTATAATTTACACGTAAAGGATATGTAAACTCTAATGCAACAGAACTGAAAACATGACAGGAATGGTCTAAATTTAAATCCATCCGAAGCTTTCAGGAATATTGGTATATTAATATTGTAAGAAATATTAAAGTGCATGTATTTAACTCTCAGGGTCTGAGACCTAAGACTCCGAGGCATGCTCATCCAATGATCGTGGACTTGCTTAAGAAATGCTGGCAGCAGGATCCATCTTTGAGACCCGAATTCTCTGAAATTACGAAACTTTTACAGCAGACGCTCAAGGAGGTAGGGGAAAGTTCTGGTGAAACTGTTCAAATTTATTGCTTACAAGGGGTGCTTTTCAGGCACCTCACGTTCCTGGAACAGATTACATAATAAGAAAACTGTGGAGTGTGGCAGGAGCTATGTGGAAGATGATCAAATTTTTGGGCAGGAGCAGGGCGTCCTATGGAGGAACAAGGATACGATTCCTAACTACATGTAATTATCTTCTATCCATATGCTGTGAATTCATTTTCACATCGCTGTAGAATATATATGAAATCTTTTAGATAAAAGTAACGAATGGCTTGACAAGGTAGTGGATTTAGATGTGATATTTAAACAGATTCTGCCTGGCCATCGTTTTCTAAATGCTGCCCGACGCACGCACGAAGTTGATGAGGTATCCTTATTCCTTGCCATGCGTTGTTGTTATATTATATATTGCTCAATTGATCCGATAGAGTGGATTTATAGTATTTTTGTTTCGTTTTTTTGTTAGTTTAACAATTGGATTGAACTATGCTTAGATTGATTTGTAATTATTTCACATCTTCCGGACGTTATTAAGATAATCTGGGGCACAAGAGTCACACACGGTCAAAATCATAATTAGTTTACTATGAAATTAGTTAGTCTACATCAGAACTAAGGTCTATTTTCTAAATCTAGAGGTTTTCTTCCTCTCTCTTTTTTCTTGTGTATATCGTTGCGTTTTTTTACCCGACTTGTAATTGTTAATGAAGGGAAGGGACAACCAACTCTATGCTCAGGACGAGGAAAAAGTTATGTACTTTACTATGAACTCCGTAATTTTTTACTATGAACTTTTCTCTGATAGAAAAGTGAAAAGTAGGTTATCTCTAATTCAACAATTCACGGTGAAAAGTTATTTATTGTAGTCTTTAAAATTTGCACCATAGTTTTTTTTCTTTAAATTTAGTAGAAATATTATTTTGGTCCGGACTCTTGATTTTTGTTAATTTTGGTTATTTTACTTTCAAAATTTTTATTTTTGTCTCTATGTTTTTAACTTGTAGCTTATTTTAGTATTTATATTTTTGAAATGTTTATTTTGATTATTGTATTTAAATAAAAATATCAAAATGAATCAGAGTTGGAAAATATTGAGAAATAATATTTTAACTTTAAAATTTCATTTTAATTCAGGGTGCTAATTTTTTATTGATCTGGTGCAATTTTTTGAAATTGAATTCTACAGTGATGTGTAAAATTTAAGGGAGACATTGTGAAACTATTACATAAATATGATAAAATTAATGGAAGTTATACTAAATAGCATGAAATAAAAATATACTTATAAAATTATCATTTCTTTTTCAAGATATCACAAAAGTGGATTTTGGTGGCATAACTTCGCAATCTTTTTTTTTTTTAAAGTTTTTATAAATACATATTTTTGTGTTATTTTTTAATTTACTTTAAAATAAATGTGTATTTTAAAGTATAGCATAAGGTTTAAAATTTTACAAAAATATCATAATTTAAATGAAAATTAAACTCGTAATATTATATTAAAAAAAAAAGTTCGTAACACTTTATATTTGGTGAAATTTCTCAAAAGTAAATTAAGACTGAATTTGTCCCTCCCCCAATCCTTGCTGCCCCGACCATGACCACTTCGCTAGCATTGGCACTCACCATGGCTACGCTCTCTCTGTATTCTTTTATTATCGCGTTGCGCTCCCGAGCTTTCTCTCTCCTCTTCTCCCACCAAAATAATCATATTTTTTTTTTCTGCTTTTAATGAATGAGTTTTCAATAAATAATATTTTAGAAGAAAAGATAAATTTTATTTTACATAAATGAATTATATTAATGTAGTAATTATAATACTTATGAATGAAATTAATTTGCAATATAAAATTGGGACAATTTGAGATATAACAAAAAAAAGCAAAAAAAAAAAAAAGCAAAATAAGCAAACCATTTTTTTGTTTTTTAAATCTAGCACTTAAAAAAAAGTAACGAAGGCCCACATATTAAATGATAATTTTGCGAGACACAAACCCAAACACAAGAAATCAAAAAATAAGTCTAGAAAATCATACATTTTGATTTTCACTAATATATATGTCTGATATATACTTGATATGCTTTTAATTTACCATCAATATACTACTGATATAACCATGATATCTATTGATATAATTTATTATATGATTATATGATTTACCATGTACTGATTTACCACTGATATATTTGTGATATGTACTTGATATGTATTTGATTTACCACTAGTATACCTCTAATATAATCATGATATATACAGATATAACTTCTTATATGATTTACTATTGATTGATTTACCACTGATATAACTCTGATATATGTCTAATATATATTTGAAATACATCTAATATACAATTGATTTACTTTTGATATAACTATGATATCTACTAATATAACCTCTGATGTGATTATATGATTTATCATTGCTTGATCTACTAATATAACTTCTGATATGAGATTTACCATTGATATAGTACTAATACATGATTTATAATTGTTTGATATGTACTTGATATACTTCCAATTTACCAGTGATATACTTCTGAAAAAACATGATATATGTGTATTGATATATATACTTTTGATATGATTATATGATGTTCCACGACAAAAAATTGTTTTTGAGATCGAAATTTTGGTTCAGAATGAACAACTGATGTTATTATATGTTGTTGGTATATACATGTGATTGCATGTGGAATTGTTGGTATATACAACTGATATACCATTTATATAACTTCTTATATAATTATATGATTTACCATTTATTGATTTATCACGGATATGGTCATGATATATGTCAGATATAACACGATGTACCTAAAATATATTTAATATTTAGTATATTAGTGTGATTTACTCAACTGATATACTTCCTATTAATATTTAGTATATTAGTGTGATTTACTCAACTGATCTCATTTAAGGAAATTAACACACTCATAAACAAAATTATTTAGGGAAGTTAACACGCTCATGA
>NW_019104488.1:6584381-6608495 GCF_001995035.1 Momordica charantia
GAAGTTCTTCGGCTTTACAGTTTATGAAGTTTTTCGGCTTTGTAGTTTGTTGAAGTTTTTCGGCTTTGCAACTTGTTGAAGTTTTTCGGCTTTGCAGCTTGTTGAAGTTCTTCGGCTTGTAGCTTGTTAAAGTTCTTCGGTCCATTGCTTGACGAAGAGAAGACTCAGAATTCTTGAAGTCTCGTAGTCTTCAAGTCTTCCGCTTCAGTTCTTCGAGTCTTCTTGGTTCTGGATGCTGGATGCTTCGCACTCTGAATGCTCCGAATGCTCTGAATCTCCAATGCTTTTGGATCTTTCCGAATGTCTCCAAATGAGAGGTGATCCCCTATTTATAGAGCTTTGATGGGTCTTGTATGGGCCATGAGCTTTAATGGGTCATGGTCCTGGACCTAATCTCCTTATGAATTTGGTCCAATGATTGATTTCATCGAATGGCCATAAAAAGAGACACGTGACATAATCTGATTCGTCGACTTTTTAAAAGTAATTTAGGACACGTGTAAATCTGTGATTGGTCTTAAATTTAATTTTAAATTTCTGACATGACATTTAATAATTAGCTGAAATTTCTCGTTCAACACAACCAAAACTAGTTTCCCATTTCTTGTTCTCATTTCCAATTTGTTTTAAAACATAAATAAAAAGATTGTTTTATCATACTTGAATTCTTAGAAGGTAGAACCATACAATATATTTTTCTTCATTAAAAATAAAGAAACAGAAACAAGAAACAGTAACGTTACTAAACGAGCCCTTGAATTTTAACTACTACAGTCAAAATTTTGAAACAAGATCCTCCTTTAGAAGAGAGAGAGTTATATTTTTCAAACTATTTGTTTAGTTTTCAGAATTTAAAATAAAATAAACAAATTATTATCAAACGAGTAAAATAATATATCTGTATTTTAAATAAAGATACAAATTGGGGAAAAGACGGGTCAATCTTAAGAATAATGTAGTTTTAAAAACAAATTACAAAAATAACGTAGATTCAAAAGTAATAACAAAATAAATATAATTTAAATAAAAGATTACAAAAAATAAGTTAGGCATCGACAAAAATAGGTCGAGTCTTGGTCAAAGTCAAAATCGTGTACAATGGATCTGTCAACACTTCATATATGAGGTGGATTTGTGAAGTGAGTCAGCATGCGAAATGAGCTTACATGAAAGTCGCTTACAATCGCACGCGATTTTTATGTGTCCACGTACCCAGATTTATGTTAGAAATTTAAAATATAACAGAGCAGATTATTTGACAAACAAAAAATATTTTGGCCCATTCATTTTTTCCTCCACCTTATCCTTTTCCCCGACTTCAACCTCCAGACATCAAATCCCATCTTGAGCATATTAATTATTTTTCTTTAGTTTGCTTTTTATTTGTTATTTAGTTATTTTTATTTTTATTTTCTAAATATATTTTTTTATTTTCCTTTTTTAAATATATTTTGATAAATTTTTCTTTATATCAATGGATTTTGATTAAGCGAACAAAAAGTTTGAGTTCGAATTCTCACCCCACTTATTATAGTAGTAGTAATAATAATAATAAATATATTTGAAACAACTTAGAAAATACTATTGTATATATATAACTATTTTTTAGTTTTCGAGTTAGAAAATAAAATAAAAATTATTAACAAAGAAGTTACATTTTTTAAAAAAGGCAAAAAAGAAAGAATTAATTAAAAAAAAAACACTCATCAAGTATTTTTTCCAAAAGTATTTAAAATACTTCTATGACTTAGTTTCAATAAAAATGAATTGACAATGGTTTTTTTAATGGAATAAGCAAAACCAATCAAAAGAGTTATAAGTGTGGTTTAAAGAACTAATTAGAAGTTTTAAGATATAAAATTTATTTTAAATTTTAAAATGAGAGGTAGACGTTTAAACGTAAGATACATTCAACATTTGATAACATCTCAGAATTTTTATAGTGAATATTGGTGTCAAGAATAGCGAATATATTTGATGTCAAGGAAAATCAAATCATCACGGGTAAACAATATATAAGCCTCATAAATAGATATTGCAATGAGATTGTTACATTGGACAAATGAGTAGAAACTAACATTCAAAAAGTTAATATCACGTAGAAAAATTTTTGCTAACACAAAAGATAAAGACACTTGCAATAGTAAGAAAAATAAATTAAGTGTCCCATCAAATGTTGTCTTTCACTTTCAAGTATAAAAAATTTTTGGTGGAATTGGAAAAGAAAATTTTCTAAACTCGATGCAACCCAAATGGGGGCATCAAAGTGGTTGGAGGTTGGCTCGGTCCATTGGGTAGGACATTTGGAGTGAATCACCGGCCCGCCCTGGGCCTTGGGCTCTGGGCGAAGGCTCATAGTCCACTGCGAAGAAAAAAAAAATCTCACTCACACATCCAAAAGAGTGTTAGGTTTAGAAGTTATATAAAATTCATTTTAAATTTCAAAGAAGAATGTTGGCAGTCGGGAGATACACTTAAGCTAAGAAATATTCTATGATTTCATCCTCGTATCAGATTTTTGAATCTCTCCTTCTCTTTTTCTCAAATTTCTCATCTCTTATTTTTCCAATTCTCGATTTCACCCTCTCCAAAAATAATCCCTCCATTTTGCGAGGGATTCAAAAGGTGTCCGTGTGAGGGGCATAGCGGAGCATGAGTATTGAGTAAATTGTAATTGTATCTCTCGAAACGGCGATATATAATCGTCCCCGACCACTGTCACTGGCAGTCTCCAATGGGCACAAACTCTGTGCTGCCCCCGACCACTGTAGCTGTGCTGGCAGTGTGGCACTCACCTCCTTCACTGTTGCCGCCAGTTGCAGGTCGTCACTTGCCTATGCTTGTGCCTCCCCAGCTCCCTTTTTCCAATTCTATCCTAATCCTAATCTCCCACCAAAATATAACCTAATTATTTTGGTTGCTATCTCGGAAATATGTCAAATGGAAGAAGAAACACAATCAAAAGAGTTATAATTATAGTTTAAATAGCTAATTTTAAAGATAAGAAATCTATTTGGTTACTCAACTTTTATTGTTGTCTTCAACTAAGGATTTAGTACTTTAAAATAAATGAGTAACAATTATTTAACCCCTACTCCTACTATTACAGAGATAAATCGACTAAATCGTGTTGCGGTGATAAATGTGATTTTTAACATATTTGTGAATTTCAAAATAGATATATTCCTTTTAGTTTTAACCAAGTATGAAGTTAATTAAGAGTAGGTACTTTAATCTTAACAACAAATTAAATTAAATGATCAGCACAGTTTAATTAATTGTTGCTAGCTACTAGCTACTAGCTATTTGTTGTTTTTGTTTTTATTATTATTGTTATCCAGGTGCCTATATATAGCATGCAATTAAACCTCCACCTCTCCATGCTCTCCTCTCCTTTTTGCCAATCCTTGAATTTCTTATAGTTGTTGCCATGTCTTCCCGCAACCAAGCTTCTTCTTCAGTAACCACATTTTTTGTCCCCATTCTCACTCCTCAACACCTTATCGGTTGTCTTCAATCGTTAGCCACTTTCGTCCCTGGTTTGTCGGAGTATTTTATTTGGGCGGGTTCCAAGATGCTCAAACCCATAATTCTAATTTCTATATCCTCGCTTTTTGCTGCTTCTTCTTATGGGCTCATTTTAGGACATCTTGTTGGTAGATATCCGGATCATTATCAAGCTCATCTTTATGCAGCTCTCCCTATGCTGATCAAATTTATTTTGTTATTTGCGTGTTATGTTTTTGGGCCATTTGAACTCAGTGATGAGACTCCCTGGCAGACATTCCTGCTCACTCTAATGGATGCCTTCATCATATTTTTTGTTGGTCTTATAATGTTTATAGTCTCACAAACTAGTGCCCAGCATTTAGATTTTTACATAATTTTATTTAACGTTTCCAGTGCTTTCTTTTGTCACTTTTTCAAATATTCTTGCCAATCCAAAATACTGCAGTTTTAGTTCTAGCATAGCATTGGTCGAGGTTGCTTTCACCCTCAACTTTATGTTAGAAAAACATAGGTTACTTATGGGATTTGTAGTTGTATTTTCTGGTATTTTTCTCCTATATTTCAAACATAATTACAGACATATGCGACTTCTTTTTGAGCAATCTAATCCACGTCCACGCCCACGTACACCTCCAGCTCAACGTACACCTCCATCTGCCACTCCACTTGCACCTCCACCTCCACAACGTCGGCATCATCCTACACCACTTCCTCTTCCTCCTCCGAGTGAAACTCCGGTTGAGGAAGTCGATCCACCTCGATCTCAATCTCCACCTCCCCCTGCACCACTTCCTCCTCCGGTTGAGGAAGTTGATCCACCTCGATCTCAATCTCCACCTCCCCCTCCGCCTCTACTATGTCCACGTACTCCGAGTGAAACTCCTACTCAGATGGAGGGATTTGATCAACCTCCATGTCCTCCTCCTCCTAGTAATTCAGAGTTCGAGGAAGATGATCTACCTCCATGTCATCCTCTTCCTCCAATTCCGAGTGAAACTCCTCCTACTCGTACTTCAGAAGATTCAAGAAGTTGATCCATCTCAACCCAATCTTGCACAAGAAACTCCTCATGCTGGCGAGTCTTCACGGGATGCTACGGGGATCGATCAACTTTACGAGATTACAATAGAAAAATGAGAGATGGAGAGAGCATCTTCTGCATCGACATCCAGATTAAGATCATCTTCTCCTTTTAAATATTTGTGGAAATCAAAGTCCACTTGAAGTTATTACTGTTTAGTTTGAGTTGTTTTATTTGAAGTTAATTTTTAGTTTGTCTTTTTCAGCACTAGTTTATTTTTAGTTTAGTACTTTGTTGAATTAATATGAACGAAATGAGGTTAATTTAGCAGAGACTTGTGAAGAGTTTCATTTTCCGAGCTCATGCTCATCTACAACTGCTAACATTAGTCTCAACGAATCAATTATATTGTTTTTAATCGCGTGGTTGGGTGTATTATGTAAATATATCAATCAGACTTTAATTAATAATTAATCTGTTTGTTAATAAGTAGGGTTGGTTGGTTAGATTAGATTCCTGTTCTATATTTAATCTCTCTGTAATCACAATACAAAGTTTATTCTCCTTTAATTGAGTAGTTTACTGTATATAGATAGATAATAAAAAAAAAAGTTACTCACAGTTGTAAATTAATTAATTTCATGGTTAAAGCGGACTAAAAGAAAGAAATTAAAGGAAACCAAAATAAAATGGGAGGTTGAAAAAGAGAGTAGGAGTGAAAAAGGTAAGTGGCATAAACAACGATGGTCGGGGTAGAAACTGCARCTGCAGGGATTGCCACCATTATTCTCTCATCTCTTCGGAATTCTTTACCGCACAAAACCTTTCATTCCTTAATTTTGGAAAAATGGACAATGGTGTGTCCTTGCATCTTTTTATTGCTTTTCCGGATATTCTAATCTTATTTTTAATTGAGTTTGTTTTCTTTTATTTACATATATTAGATATGTACATTATAAACATGTATTAATCTAAAAACAATCATTTTATTCAAATATGTATTTATTTTTAAAATATGTGATTATGATTAACATGTTAGAAACATGGAAAGTTTTATTTTGCATTCATAGGTTGAGAAATCATAAAAAAGATGTATCATGGTTTGCTTTTGTCTTCCAACAATAAAATAGAGTGAGATTTTAAGGATTCGATGACCATTCTCATTAAAATAAAATTAAAAAAAAAATTGGCTATTATCTTAGAATATGGTAAAAATTAACTGCCAGTACCAATTGCGCTCCCCTTCCCCAATTAAATTCAAATCAAATAATAAAAATAAATATAGAGCAAAAATAGTGCGATTAAAAAAAAAAAGAATGTGAAACCGAGAAAAAATCAATCATTGGCTTATGACAACAGTGGCGGATCCAGCATTTTGGTTCAGGGGGCTCACACAATTTATTAAAAATAATTTACAAGTTAACTAACAATAAGTATAATTTTTATTTATAAGAATTATAGTGTTTTTTTTCAATTAATTAAAAAATAATTAAAATTTAAAAAATATTTTTATTGATTTAAGTATAAGGTAATTAATATTTCACTTATTTAGACTACAAAATTCAAAAAAAAAAAAAAAAATTTCTAAGATGAGACATCACTAAACTACTAAAATCGTGGGTTGTCTAAATATAAAATTAAAATTTATACAAAATAATAACAATTGAATATTAAAAAAATTAATGAGTTATGGAGAATAAAAAAAGATGGTGGACTTGTTCGAAGAGAAGATAAATTAGAGATCTCACTAGAACCTCGTATAAAAAATGACAATAATATTGTCTCTTTGGACAAATGTTTGCAAACTAATGCTCAAAAAATTAGCATGGAGTAGAAAAAATTTTGCCAAGACAAAAGTAAACACACTTGCAATAGCTCGAAAAATAAGGTTTCACAGAATTAGATAAATGTCTGCCATGATGAATTAACAACTCTCAAAGATCAATTTGATCAAGAATAAGAAACACAATTAAATGAGTCCTAACTCCTAATTATGTTTAAATACTTAATTAAAAATTATTTTAAATTTTAAAAGAGGATGTAGTCGGTTTGGATATACACCCTCTCTTTTTTTTCTCATTTTTCTCATCTCTCCTCTTCTCTCTCATTCTCTCATCCGGCAATTTATCTCTCTTTCCCACCGAAAAGCTATATTTTTTTGGTTTAAAACCAAAAAAAAATTGTTTATGAGCGTGTTAATTTCCTTAAAAAATTTTGTTTATGAGTGTGTTAATTTCCTTAAAAGAATTTGTAAAAATAAGTATATAGGGTAACTAATTAGGTTGGAATAATTTTTACTTTTAATGTTGAACAAAATTCTATCTTGAAGGACTCTAATGTAATAAATTATCAAAGTTGTGGGTTGAAAACTTTTGAAGAAGTCCATAATATCTAAATTTCTGGAGGGAGCATATTGCTTTCTATAGTGCTTTGAGGGAATTGATAATGGAGGCATTGGAGGGAGGAAAGGAGGACAACGCATATATACAAATTAAGGGGATAGGGGTGGAACACATTAAAGGAAATAAAACAAAAATATACGATATCGATTGGAGGGTATAAGTTATACAATATAACAATAATATAATGAAACTTTCTCCTCTTCACTGTAGTTTAAACAAATAAAAATAAATAGAGATTTGGAGGATCGAATTGCCAAAATTCTAAATATTTAAAACTAAGCAAAAATAAAATAAAATTATTTGATTGTATTTTTAGAAATGCCGCTAGCTTTTTTTTTTTTTAGTTTTTAATTATCATTACTCACTGCTAGTATTCAATTTTTTTTTTCACTCAAATGACATAAAATTAGTAGTAGATACATAATAATTACTTAATTAAAAAGACTAATATATAATAAATAAATAATGGTAAACTATAAATAATAATATAGGTTTAGTTCATCTCATGATGTTAAATATTCGTCGATACTTTTAGTCCATATATTCATGGATTCAACATCGACACGAGTAAAGTAAATTGATCTTTCAATAATATTACTAAGAAAAATGACAAAATATGAAAATATCAACAAAATGTCACTGATATAAACATAATATTACTATTAATTATTTTTAACTCATTTAGAAATGATGAAATGTTTATTTATTAACTAAAATAATTTTTATGAATTTTTTTTATACCTCTTCAAAAAATATATATCAACATCAACATTTTATCGATATTTTCATAAAATTGAGACTTCGAAGCATTCTTTAAACAGTTAGAAGAATAATTGAAGTAAATAATTGGAACAARCTTCTGGGTAAAATTAAAACATTTCCGTTAGGGACGATATTAAATATTGGTCGACATGTCTATCGATAGGTCTATGCATTCATAAGTTCAATATCAACTTAGATATTTTTTCTGAGTTTTTTTTTTTATTTTATAACTCTTTCAAAAATATTTATTGACATCAAGTGTCCATGGTGAGACCTTGACGTTAAACTTTGCTTTGAGGAGAAATTAATATATTTACGATCAAATTTAACATGATTTTATTTTTAAAGACCAAATTGTATTTCATGGTATTTAAAGGCCACTGTCGGGACAGGTGTTGGGAAGAGAGGGTGAGGGTAGGAGTAGCGGCGCGAGCGGAGCGTACGTACGTGAAGAGAGAAAAATCATGACACTTGACAGCGAGAGGAACGGAATTAACCGCGCAGTGGTCGGGGGCAGCACAGGGTTTGTGGGAGGGCGACGGCCCGGGCAGGTGACAGTGGTCGGGCGACGGCCAGGGCAGGTGTCAGTTTCTCCCATAAAAAATGAAAAAAAAGACTACATTACATAACATAGTGCCCCTCCCAGTAATTTGTTCCTTCTTAATTGCTTTTTTAAACCCTTATTTAACTCAAAATCCTTTTGTTCCTTCTCTAAAATTGGAGGGATTATTTTTGGAGAGGGTAAAATCGAGAATTTGGACAGGTTCGGACTTAAGTGTATCTCCTAAACTGCTACATTCTATTTTCAAATTTAAAATAAATTTTATATAAATTCTAATTAATTATTTAAACCTAAGATTCTTTTGAATGTGCATCTTTCTTTATTGAGATTTGATATATTTTCGACATAGTTATGACTGCGATTCATCCAAAGTCTTCAAAAATTATCTTCTCAACTCCACCAAAGATTTTTTACACTTGAGAGTGAAGACAATATTTGATGGCACATTAAATTAATTTTTCTTATTATTGCAATCGTGTTTATTTTCGTGTTAGTAAAATTTTCTTATGGACCTTTTAAGTGTTCGAGATAATTGGATGACAATCTTTATTTATGAAACATTAATAAAACTTATTTATGTTTATTTTTATATTCGAAAAGATCTTATATGTTGTTGATCTAGGATGATTAGATTCTCTTCTTCTTAGTATTCCCTACATGAATTTTGAGCTACATACTATTATTACAAAAATAATAATAATAAAGAAGTGGCTATTAACAGCCAAATAAATATTCAATTTAGACTCCAAAACATCCAATCCCTTATTTAACTCAAAATGGAGGCAGAGGTGGGGGAATTCCCCTAATTTAATAGCAATCTTTAAAATGCGATCCAAAACTCCTTATCTAGTTTGGTGAGAGTCCACCATTTTGGACAAGGAATGAACCGAGCTCAAAATAAAAATAAAATCTATGAAACTGCATGGCTGAACTTGAAGTACTTCTTCCGCAAATGATAAAGTCTTGTTGGGCATGGTTGAGATGGTCGATCTCCTCATATTCAATTGTGAAACGTAATAAAATTCAAACAACATTTTGATCCAGTTGGTCATCTATCTCAATTATGCGGTCTCAATAAAGATGAGCAACCGAGTCGGAGATACAAAATAAGATAAATATATATCGAAGTTCTTCCTTTATACTACCGACATATATACTACATGAACATAAGATTTATAAGAACCAAAAAAATCAGAATTTAAAAAAACGTGAACAGACCACAAAATCATTATGATTAAAAGACATGAAAACCCCAACACTAGTGAGTATTTTGTAGTATATTGGAGTAGGTGTACATTATCTGCTACATCCATATCATTGATAGGCACAAATACGAAAACAAAATGAAGTATGATTACCGGTGTCAAGGAAAATACCATCACTGCCACTAAACCTGTTGGATCTGTTCGAAGCCAAGGATAAATTAGAGATCTCATTGGAACCTCATAAATAAAGGTTGCTATCAAATTGTCTCGTTGGGCGAATGTTTGCAAACTTACACTCACAGTATCGAGTAGAAGAAATGTTGCTAAGGTAAAAGTAAACACACTTGCAATAGCTTGAAAAATAAGGTCTCTCATTTGATCAATCTCGACCATGATGAGTTAACGAGTCTCTTGAGGATAAACTTATATCAAAAGAATAAGAAACACAACCAAGTGAGCCCTAATTATGTTTAAATACTTAATTAAAAATTATTTTAAACTTTAAAATAGGATGTAGACGGTTTGGATACACTAAATATTTGAAATATTCTACGATTCTCTCTGTTATATGATCTTTGACTGCCCTTCCCACCCATTTCCCTTTTTCTTTTCTCATTTTCCCCTGTTTTCTCTCATTTTATCGTTTAATTACCCTCTCTTTCCTACCGAATTTCCTTTTTCCTTTAAAACCGTCAAAGAAAAAAAAAACTTGTTTGTCATTGTCTTGAATTTTCTTAAAAATTTTGTAAAAAGAAATTTAGATAGTAATTAATTTCATTGAAATATTTTTACTTTAAAACATGGAGAATGAATGATTATTACGGTTGTGGATCAAAGCCTTGGAGTCTAAAATGATTAACGACAAAATGTTTTTTTACAGAACAAAAGCAAGAACTTTGATATATATATTTATCTTGTTTTATATAAAAAAAATACTTGTTTATGAATGGGTTAATTTTCTTTAAAATTTTGTATAAACAATTATAGATATTAACTAATTTGAGTTGAAATAATTTTTACTTTTAAATGAGAATGAAATTTCTCTTGAAAAGTTTTAATATAATAATTATTACTGTTGTTTACTTATTTGATTCACCTTCTTAGATATCATAGTATTTTGGGCCAAAGTACAAGTACAAGATTCATATGTCGTCCCATGTTTGTAGTATAAAAAAACTATGTCTCATTTACTAAATATTAAAATTTACCTAAACTGTCCATTTGTTTTAAAAATAAAACTAAGCTACTCCCTTTTTCTTCCTCAGATTTTCATCTAGAATATGTAGTACACGCCTGTGAAATATCACTATTGGATAACTAAAAAAATGTCCCTATTTTTTTTTTCTAGTTTAATGAATTTCAAATATGACTATAAAAGTTTATTCATTTACACTAGCTAGAAATATTTAAATTTTAATTATTTATAAAAAATATTAAAAATATGATCTTATTTTTAAAAATTTACATTTTCAAATTTCTTTTTTTTTTCCCAATTTTTAAACTATGAATAAAATAAATAAATTATTATCAAACAAGTTAATTTCTTAACCACCACATACTTTATTTTTTATTTAGCTTCAAACTTGTAATACAATTAATCTACACAACCTGCTAGAGTAAAAAACATTAACTTTTTATCACATAAATAGAAAAGTTTAAATTTAATATGAGACCTCAACAATCCATCAGGTTTGACAAAATCAAAAATTAAATTATTATTTTTAAATTATAAAAATTAAATATGAAACATTAAAATTTATAGCAAGGACTTTGAAGGGTTAAGTTTTAAAATAATCACATTTTAAAAAGAAATTACAAAAATAACGTTAATTTAAAAATAATAACTAAATAAATAAATACAAACTTCTATATTCCACCCAAGCTGCTCAAACTAATGCTAGCTAGGCTGTGAACTTTTAAGGGGTAGATAGCAATCCAAGCCAACTACCCTCACCTCAACCAATAGAAATGCTGCAAATAACTTGAGAAGTGCCTAGAGAGTTCCTACGAAAAGAGACTACATCATCGATAAGCTGAGCTCCACCCGCATAAGCATTTCCATGTTAGAGCTGCTCACTTTGTCGCGTGCATTGCATGCGACTCCCACATATTTTCCAGGTTTTTTTTAGGAAGTATTGTACAACTGGGTTTTCATATATTTTTTTATTGTTATATGGTTACTTTTATTAATATTGCAAAATACTTTATTAATATTGCGAAATTTTTAATTAAGATCAAATTAATTTTTTTATTTTTAATTAAGACAAAATTACTTTTATTAATATTGCAAAATTACTTTTAATTAAGTCCCGGAACTGGAGCAACGGCTCGGAAGAGGCAGTTGCAATGGAGGAGGCGGCGGGTGAGGAGTTCAACGGCTGAGTTCAGTCGGTGGCGATGGAGGAGGGGGATCATGGGAAGAAAGAAAGAAAAGATGGAAGTGGGGAGTTTGTCCCCACCAAAACCCTAGCACTTCAAAGGGAAGTTGCAGCCATTCTTCTGAGACGTGGCTACACGTGGAGCCACGTCAAAGAGAAGTTGCCGTCTTCAATGAAATCGCAGTTACTAAATCGCAGGCGACGACCGTGGTTTCATTTAAAAAGTAATTATTAAAAAAAAATCCCAAATTTGAAACTAACTACAAACTATATAATTAAAATTGAAATTTAATTATTTATGAATTCTTTTTCTTTAGTACAAAAAGATAAGACTGCTTTTTCCCCTGGATCATAAAGTGAAACAAAGGAGTATATTTTAAAAAAATAAAACATTTTACGTCATCCTTTTTGGTGAATTTTACAAAAATGTCAAATAAGTCTGATTCTCATTAAATAAAGATCATAAAGTGAAACAAAGGAGTATATTTTAAAAAAATAAAACATTTTACGTCATCCTTTTGGTGAATTTTACAAAAATGTCAAATAAGTCTGATTCTCATTAAATAAAGAATTTTATTTTTAATTACCTATAAAATATAAAATTGAAAGTTATAGTTAAACTAAAATTTAAAAATATATTAGACATCAAATTAAGAGTTTAAAGAATTTATATTTATATGAATGACATAATAAAATAAATATGTATTTTAATAAAGGAAAAAGTTTTAATTTTTACAAAATAGTGTAATTCAAATCAAAGTTAATATAAAACACTAGGTTATATTTGAAAAAAAAAACTGGTATTTTGTCAAAATTTTAAAAATACAAATTAAATTTATGTTGGATGGAGATTTCTCAATAATTTACTACGCCCATTGACGTGCATCCAGTAGGAATTGAACCTAAATTTGTAATTTAAAAAAAAAATTACAGTCCATTAATCAAGTGGGGGTAATTATATACAGTCCCACGATAGAAAAAATTTTGCATTAGAATTTAATCGTGGTTTCCATGAGAGTAAACCAAATGAATAGTAATACCCTTATTCTGAAGATTTTGTTTTGTTATCAGAATCTTCCAGCAACAATTTTTCATTTTGGGGTCCAAAATAACTTCCACCAATGCCCTTGTGAATCTTCCGAAGAGGAGTAACAACCTTTAGCATTGTTTGAAAATAAGTCTCTTTTGTCCCAACTCCAAATGATTTCATCCTCTCCTCGGGTTCGAGGAAAGAATAATCCTATTAGCTTCCTCCTCTCCAAAGTGACTACGCACACGTTCTTCATTCCAACGACCTTATTATTCCATAAGAAAAGCTACAGTTATATATTCTATAAGTTCATTTAATAACTGATAATAAATAATTTCGTTTTAGTTTAGCCTCTTGCATGCCCAAACGAAAAAGTGTTTGCATAACTCACTCAATTTTTTTATTACAAAGTACACATATAACTAAAAACAAAATTACATTATTAAAAAAAAACTGTGAAGCTCCGTTATCTGGCATGGTTGAACTTAAAATGCTTCTCACTGAATGATAAAATCTTATAAATGATGGAGTAACAAAATTCAAACAACATTTTGATCCGGATCTTGATCATTTATCTCAATTATGCGATCCCAATAAAGATGAGCAACTACATCTGTAACATAAAATAAGATAAATATATATCGAATATCTTCCTTTATATTGAAATTAATATAAAGTGTCATACTGACAAATACCGACATATATACTACATGAATATGAGATTTGTAGGAACCAAAATTCTCAGAATTAAAACAAACATGAATAGACCATAAACAAACTTGTTTATGAGCGTGTTAATTTCCTTAAAAAAAAATTGTTTATGAGTGCGTTAATTTCCTTAAAGAATTTGTGAAAACAAGTATATAACTAATTAGGTTGGAATAATTTTTACTTTTAAAGATGTTGAACAAAATTTTATCTTGAAAAACTCTAATGTAATAATTATCAAAATTGTGGTTGAAAACTTCCAAAGAAGCCCATAATAAGTGCTAAGTCAGCAATTGAGCCCAAAATAAACGGACCAAACACTACCTCAGCCCAAAACTTGGGTTCGAGACATGATTGAAAAGGGCCTAGCTATAGCTATCTCGTCTGTATTACATTATGGGTATATATACATATATGTAATTTTTTAGTACAACTTTTATTAGATTATATTTTAGATTATATTATTAGATGATATTATTGAATTATAACGAGATTTGAATTAGATCTAATTTAGATTATATTATTTGAATTAGATTTTATATTTCTATTGTGATTAGGAATTATAGTATTATAAATCGATATTTTGTATCCAGCCATTAATTCAATAAAATCTATTTGTTAGACTACCTATTTTCTCTCCTTCCCAAAGTTAACAATTATTACATCATGTTATTTGAATTAATACCATTATAAAGAGCAATAGATGACCACCATATATGGTTACCTTAGACTACTATATTAGTACCTAGAAATATTTGAATTTTAACTATTTTAATTCAGTTATAGTTTAATAGGATTTCCAGGCAAAATATCTTAGACTCAAACCATTATAATGTCATTTCTTTTCTAATTAATAATGATAGTTACATTAGAAATTTTGTGCTAGTATCCACAAGTGCGAGGTGTATTGAGAGTGTACATAAAAGATCAAGTAAAACTATAACTTTACTATCTTAATCTTTTGAAGTTAATTTTTGTGTTGAATGGTAGTTTAACACATGATTTGACTGTTTATAGTCTCGTTAGCTAGAAATTGTTTACCAGATTCTGCAACCAATGTTTTTGGTTAAGTTCCTGGAAAAAGAGAAAATTCAGCCTCTTCTTTCACATGAAAACATGTGTTCAATTTGACTGTAATTTATTTGATGAATTTGCATATACATAGAGTGCAAGCGCAAGGAAACCCACAATTCCAGTGATTACGACGAAAGATGTTAAGATCTGGACCGTGGTTTTAAATATCTGTCGACATGTTGATATGTCCATCAATATATTCATATTTCTATGGGTACAAAATAAAAAAATATCAACAAAATTTTAACTGATATAGACATAATATTAATGTTGATCACCTTGTTTAGAAAGGGTTAAACGAATATTTGTTAATTTAAATATTTTTTAGTTTTTTATTTCTATAATTTTTTCCAGAAATATATATCAACATCGACATGTACATTGATTTCAACATTTAAAATCTTAAGCTGGATCGGGTGAAGATGTTGGTTTGTTTTTTATTTTGCTTTGAGTTTAAACCTTGATCTGGACAAAGTGAACATGTCAGATAAGTCTCAAATAAACAATTTTAAATTTTAACTACTTATAAAATGTAAAATTGAAAGTAGTTATTAAACCCGGTATGATTCAAAATTTTATTAAATATACAATTAAGAGTTTAAAAGAATTTAGGAATAAAATAAAATAAATATATTTTTTAACAAAGAAAAAAGTTTAAAACTTTTACAAAATAGTGTAATTGAAATCAAAGTTAATATAAAACACTACGTTATATTCGGAAAAAAAAATGAAAATTTGTGAAATTTTAAAAATACAAATTAAATTTACGTTGGATGGAAATTTCTCAATAATTGATTAGACATAAAAGTTAAGACTAAATTTGTACTTAAAAAAAAATAAAAAGGAAAAAACATTTTGCCGCCAATCCCTCTTTCAACAATCCAGATTCTCTACTCTCTAGTTCTCTGACGCGCGCCTTTTCCACTCAAAATGGCTTTTATCTTGTGCTTTGCGCGATTACTGCCCCACACGAGCTTTATACGCTCCACTATTTCGTCTTTCTCCAACAATGGAATGGAACCTCTGATCAAGTACTCAAACGATTATTCATGCGCGCTTACGATTTTGTATTAACCCATTTTTCTTCTAATGGCCCCAAGGGAAGATGTGCTCCTCAAGATCGACAGTTTCGGAAATGGAGCTGACAAGGAATCAGAGGAGAAGAATTTCCAGTGTTTACCAGAGAGATCCGCACAAACCATGAGACGAAGAGGTAAAGAGTCTTCCGACTCGGAAAATCGCCGCCCCTCGTCGGCCTCCGGCGGCGGAGAGGTGCTTCGTTGCAGTTCCAACGCTTCATTTCGCGGATGTTCGTGGAGCTCTCCAATCAGCAAGAAGTCTCGGCTGATGGACCCGCCTGAGGAGGATTCTTCTCAAAAATTGGAAACCGCCGTGAGCGAAGAAGGTAAAAATCAGGACGAAACCGAGGACATGCCTGAAGAATACAATCAGCTGAAGCTAAGCCCCTTCTCCGTTCTTCAGTGGGTGATTTTTGTTATCGTTATTGTGGGTTTGATTTGTAATCGCTGGGTTCCAATCTTGAAGAGGAAGTCGATTTGGGATCTTCCGTTATGGAAATGGGAGTTGACTGTTCTAGCCCTCATATGCGGACGGTTGATTTCGACTTGGGCCGTCGGATTGATAGTGAAAATCATCGAGAGGAATTTTCTATTGAGGAAACGGGTTCTGTATTTCGTTTATGGGTTAAGGAGGGCTGTACGAAATTGCCTCTGGCTCTCTCTGCTTTTGCTTGTTTGGCATTTCATATTCAACGAAAAGGTCCAGAGAACGACGCGGAGTAAGATTTTACCATATATTACCAAGATTTTGATCTGTTTTCTCGTGGGTGCTTCGATTTGGCTTCTGAAAACGCTAGCCGTTAAGATTCTGGCCTCCTTTTTCCACGTTAATAACTACTTCGAAAGGCTTAAGGAGGCTTTGTTCAGCCAGTATGTGATTGTGACTCTCTCCGGCTCGCCATTGTTCGAGAGGTCCAACACTGAAGATATGGTGAAGGATAATCAGAATGCCGATGGAAGGGAAGAAAGTCCCAAAAGTGGGAGAATTATATGCAGTGGGAGACTTGTAAATTGCGATGGCTCGAGACAATTGAAGCCGGAATCAAGCAGACAAGATGAGGAAATCCCAGTTGATCAGTTGAACAAACTGAACCAGCATAACATATCAGCTTGGAATATGAGGAGAATGATGAATATTGTAAGAAATGGAGCTTTGTTAACTCTTGATGAGAAGATACTATCAGAAACGAAAGAAGAGTATTTGTTGCAGATTAGGAGTGAGCGGCAGGCGAAAGAGGCAGCTGGGAATATTTTCCGGCGAGTATCCAGACGTGGGTCAGAGTGAGTTCCTTATTTTGACTCAATTTTTTGCCTCTTTCTTATGAATGTTCAACTTCATTGCATGATGCAGTAGCTGTTTTTGTTGTAGATTTATTAATCTGGATGATGTGATGCGGTTTATGAATAAAGAGGAAGCTCTAATGACCATGAGTTTATTTGGACCAGATGCTGAAACTCAGTGCATTGACGAATTCTCTTTTAGAGAGTGGATGGTAAGGCCCTGACTTTGACGTTGCTTAATTTGTCCTGTTTTGCTGTGTAATGAAGATGATATCTTTGGAAATTGAATTACCCTTCTGGTTTCCTTGTTTCTAAAAGTTTTATTATCGTTTTATGTTTAAATTAAAGCTTATAAACGTTTCTATCTATGTCAAAGTTATGAAACTCCGACATGGTAAGTTGTTCGTGGATGTGACAAATGTCCCTCCTCAAAATCAATGGTTCCCTACTCCTCCTACCCCTTTCTGTTTTTTCATGGGAAATGAAGTCTTTAAAAGT
Organism: Momordica charantia; assembly: GCF_001995035.1. The sequence goes on from NW_019104488.1 coordinate 6,601,892, forward strand.
CAACCTTAAAACCCAACCAAATTCATTAGCTTTCAACCGAATAATGCATAATCCTTCTCTCCCTCTAATGCCATTAAATTCACATGCCAGCTCATAGAAACTTATCTATCATATACACGTGTAATTTGCCACGTCAAGACTATCTAAATGCAAATTATCATGTTAAGATTTCGTACTCACTAATAATAGAGAATAAGTGGGTACACCAGGTAAGCTTTTTCAACAAAACATAGGGTTGATAATAAAACTTTTAGAGGGATTGAAATCGGAACGTCACAAGATTAAACCATGAGGATTACAAATGAGTATATAAATAAATTTATGTCTACCAAATATTTCTTGAACCATAGGATTTTAAGCTAGAATACTAATGCTTTTGCCCTTTCATCGGACATGCTTCAACTTCAACTCTTAAATTCTAGAGAAGCAAAACGTTTATACATAATTAGTATTTTTACCTTAACGGTAATGTAAAGAAACTTATCTTTTTTTTCTTTTATGGGTTGCAGGTAAATGCATTTAACCAGAGAAAAGTTCTTGTACTATCTCTCAATGATGCAAATACGGCCGTTGATGGTCTTCACAACTTGCTAAACATCTTTGTAGCTGTAACAATTTTGGTAATCTGGCTTATCATATTAGGAACTCCCATCCTGCACTTCCTCATCTTCATAAGCTCACAGCTTCTTCTGCTGGTTTTTATTTTTGGCAACACATGTAAGACGGTCTTTGAAGCTATCATTTTCTTGTTTGTGATGCACCCATTCGATGTCGGCGACCGCTGCGAAGTGGACGGTGTCCAGGTAAAGAACTCTCTAGCCAACGATTTTTTTCTGCCAGATAGATTTCATGTTGTTCAAGAACGTATCTTACCGACGTATTCTTAACTTCTTTGGTTTTCCAGATGGTTGTTGAAGAGATGAGGATATTAACTACAGTTTTCCTGAGATATGATAACCAGAAGATTACTTACCCCAACAGTGTGCTGGCTACCAAGGCCATTGGCAATTACTACCGCAGTCCAGACATGGGAGAGGGAGTTGATTTCTATGTCCATATTTCAACTCCATCGAAGAAAGTCTCCCTTATTAAAGAACAGATTACAAGGTATATTTTGAACTTCTGAAGATTTCAAGTCGAGAATATATATAAAAGATCAAATATGCAACAACTATCAGTTTGAACTTTGAAGTTCAGTTATAGTTTAACGTGATTTTCGAGCAAGCGACCTTAGATTCAAACTGTTGTAATTCGTTTCTTCCCTAACTGATAAATTATTAGTAATAATGATAGTTACTTGTGAGGATTTGTGCTAATATCCAGAACCGCAAGTGCGAGGAGCATTGAGAATGTATGTAAAAGATTCAGTAAACTATAATTTACCCTCCTAATCTTTTCAAGTTTTTGGGTTCAATGGTAGTTCGAAGACATGATTCTGTTTCTAGTTAATCACTAACTAGAAATTGATTGTGCTCAAGCATCCAGGATTCGTTCTGATTCTCCCTCGATTGTGGTATTGAAATGATAGTGATTCCGAAGGTTTATTAGATTCTGCAACCAATGTCTTTGGTTGAGTTCGTGGCAAAAGAGAAAATTGAGCCTCTTCTTTCACATTTAAAAATGTGTTCAATCGAACTGTCATTGATTTGATGAATTTGCAGGTACATAGAGAGCAAGAGCGAGGAATGGCACCCAGCTCCGGTGGTTACGATGAAAGATGTTGAAGATCTGGAGAAGGTGAAGATGTCGGTTTGTGTTACACACAAAATGAACCACCAAGACATGGGAGAGAGATGGAACAGAAGAGCTGCGTTGGTCGAAGAGATTGTCAAAATTTTCAGACAACTCGACGATGAACATCAGGAGAATGTTCAAAACTTGGCTTCTGGAGCCACCTGAGGGCCCATCAGCTCTGGATGTGTAAATTGTGTTTATATGCGTCATTTTAGTTGTTTTGTACATAACTTAGAACCTATAACTGTGGTGTTGTTTTGTTTTCTTAGACTAGAATGAAAAAATGTATTATAATAGAATATTTGAGTCATGAATAGAACTCCTAAATTTACTAGATTTGTGAACAAGTTGAAGTTTTGATTGAGCCTTTATGCAGCATCCAACAGTGGAAATTTTATATCTAAGAAAGAGCCCTCTACTATGGATTTATATTTTTGTTTTAAATTTAGCTAAATCAACTCATATTTATCTAAGATAAGGTCTATGGTATTTCTTTTTATTTGAAGTTGATCGAACCTTCAACTTCTATTTGACCAGGAGATGTATATGATTCAACTATTGACCAACAGATGAAATTTGACTTTGTCAGTATATTAATAACGGTGGAAAATATATTTTTTTAATTATCTAATTATGTGATTAAGAAAATTTCAAGTTTGAAAATTAAATAGAGATGAATAATGTTTGAAAAATAGAGTAAATTTATAATGACCAAAAAACAACCCCAAAATTCTGGCTGCTGTGTGACGAGTGACGAGTGACGACTGACGAGAGAGACAACACAGAACAGAACAGAACATGTTTCTTTGGAGCCCGTTAAATTTCAAGTAATGAGAGAGAGCGATTCAAGCAAAGTTGTCTGCAAATTTCCGTCTAGTTGAAGATAGAGTAAGGATGAAGGAGCAGAGCGATGATAAATTGAAATCCAGCAGGAATGACGAAGAGAAAGTCGTAGATTACCACAGCAACAACGTGAAGAAAGTTAGGTTAAATTCAACTCTTGCCGCGCTGCTCGACGATCCTATTCTCGCCGATGTCCCCAAGAATCCGACCTTGTCCGACGTCGATACGCTCATCAGCCTCGAATTGGGCAGCGCCATGCGCATCTCCGTCCTCAAGCTCGACGGCGCCGCCATTGGTACGCGCACATCTCTTCTCCCCTCCCTCTTTCTCTGTCTGGCATTTTTACAAACACTTTGGTGTATGAACTTTTGAAACTCGATCGCGATCTTGTTCGTGCTGAAGATGTGGCGATCATGAACTCCGCGACACTGAAGGACTTGAAGCTTACCATCAAGAAGAAAGTAAACGACATGGAGCAGTCCAAGATGGGGCATCGCCACATTTCATGGTGCTCTTTCTCGATCCTTCGTAAATTCAACCATAAAAAAGAAACGATTCGTTGAAATCTTCCTGAGCTAGTTGTTTGATGTTCACCGTGCACTGATTAGAAGTCTTTCTCTTTTGGATCTGCAGGAAGCATGTGTGGGAAAATTTTTGCCTAGCACACCACAACGAGAAGCTTCTGGATGAGGGTTCCGCGCTTCAGGATTTCGGAATCCGCAATAACTCACAGGTTATTTTCTAAACCTTATGTGATTTGATTGTACTTTCACCAGCAGAAATTCGAGTTTAGAAGTTTTATCGAAGCAGAAAATTCAGTGAAAAACAGACTGAAAACAAACTCCTGTTGCAGGTGCATTTTGTTCCATACGTGGCGTCAAAGAATTGCCGAAGGCATTCTCGAAGGAGAAAACACCGTTTCTTTCACGGTCTCAACAAGCGCGCATGAACATATGCTTCCGAGGGTGCTTCTCGAGCACAAATTTTGTAAGCTTGAGTTCGCACAACAATTTTTGTAACTGGAATTGAACTATATAAGTGAATGAACCGAGTTATGGAAATTTGATTTGAATCGTGCAAGATTTGGCTATGCGATGAGCAGATTCATTTTTGTTTTTCGATTTAGAAACCGACATTCAAATGAAGGAATTTGGTTAATCTCTCATAACTCTCTGTAATCATCATGTTGATCGAAGCTCAAAATAAAATCAATTGGATTAAAATGGATAAATTGTCACTCCTCTAAAGATGGTAGGATTTGGGCAAATGGCTCGTATGTTCTTATTCTGATGAAGTACTTCAACCCCGATCTTACGTTCTTATTCATGTGTGAACTGTGATCAATTGTTTCTAATATTCTCTCCTTTGCCACTGTGCCATTAATTTTTCCTTTCTAACCATGTCTGTAGATATTATAACATTGCTGCGCATGGGATAGAAGAAGCCTCTCTCGCAAGCTCATACTGTTGGCTTCCTCATCCTCCTTGGATGGAAGGTCTTCGTAGAACATCAAACCGATGCTTTTCTTGCATCCACGAGTTCTAATGGGCGTTCTATTGGAAAGAAAAAAACAAAATTATCACATCCTATTAGTAAAAGCGCCCTGAAATAGGTACATTCCTCTGGCATTTTAAGGCTGAAAATCTCAACATTCTTGACGGCTGTCAATATAAAATGCCAGTTCCAAGAGTGAACTTTATAGATTGTAGCAGCAGTGGTTGTAAAACTTGTGACCAAACCACTTTGGATATGAGGAGAACCTATGGTTTACCATGTAAAGTTAGGAGATTATGATACAAAGTCTATATATCATATAACTTTAGTAGAGCCCAAAAAGGAATCAACTGCTGAATTCTCTTCTTCCTCCTCTGCTACTCACTCTCCATGTTTTGAATAGTTAGGTTCATGAATATCAGTTGCCTGCCTCATTTTCTCCTTGTACTCTTTCAACTCTCTCTTGTATCTTTCCTTGTCTTTCAGCCCAATGTTCTGATAAACCTACACAAGCCGAAAGAAAAATACTCATTTGATCAAACACAGAAAAGTTTACTAACTGTTGGGCCTTTGGGAAAAAGCTTGAGAGAAAAAAGACAGACCGTCCTCTCTTCAGGGCTGAGGTTATTCCAAGACTCTCCAATCATCTTGGTGAACTCCCTCTCTCTATTTGGGTACAGAGATTTCAGCTTGTAATGCTTCTCTGCAAAGAAGAAATTGTACCCACTTCGGTTCGGTTTCGGGTGGTTCGGGTCTCCCTTTCTCCGGCTCCTCCGATGCCGTCGACCGGAGTGTCGAAGCCTGCCACCGGTGTATGGTACAATGGCATTGATTGATTGGGGTCGTAGATTGGATGGGGAGGGCTGCTCCGGATGGTAAAGTACTCCTCTCAGAACTTCAGATCCCAATTTCACAGTCACCAGGTAACCACAGTCGAATTTCCCATCAATTGTTCCAGTAACTGAAAAAAACATCAAGTGATTTCCACACCAAAGAAAAAGAACAGCCTTAGCCCAAAACAAAGCATAACGTCAAAAAAGAACACATTCTCAAGACATGAAAATAGAGAATGAGACAAAAGTACATGAAAAGTTGAAACCCAACAATGACCCACAAAAAAACACTGTAGGTAGACCTTATTTGGTGTAGTAGTAGCTAGCCTCTCGTCGGGTTACACTGTGGTGGTCACTTCTAATAATTTCTCAAACCGAATGGGAGCAACTGTTTGACTTTTATTGCTAGACCCCACGAAGAAAAAAGAAGGAATTTAAAAGAAGTGAATGTAAAAAGGTAAGAGTCACCTTCAGCAGGCGGACCAGGGGAAAACGACGTGGTTTTGGGGGTATATTCCACCAGAGCCAATTCGTTTTCACTGGAAGGGCTACCAAAAGAAAATGGCGCTGCAGCAGAAGAAGAAGACAAAACAGACATCAGATTTACAGCAAAATCCGATGTGGGACAAAAAAAAATGGATAAAGAGAGAAAAGAAATGAAGGGAGAGAAATAAAAAAAGATACCTTGAGGAACACAGATGGGGCCTTGCCGGCTAAACAAGTAAACTTGCTCGTAATGGTAAAGAAGACTTAGATAATGCTTTCTCAACACAAATGAGGCACTCGTCGTCGTCGGAGAGAACTTGAAAACACTTCCCACTTCCCTCCATTTCTTCTCTGCGACAACCTAAGCCGCCATGAAAGGAGTTCAAGATCAGTCCACTTCTCAAAATAAAAGCTTTCTGAAAATGGAAGACGAAGGGCCAAGTTTTTACCTTTTCATGGCCGCCTCTTCTGGTAACCTCTGAATATAGAACATGCAAATCTAGCTCCTTCCCTCCAATCACAGGAATCCTTTAGAATATTAGGAAAAGAGAGGAGAAAGAAAAAAGTTGAAAACTCCCATTAGGAAACCGACTTGTATTTCTTATTTTACTGGAAAAAGAATGAGAAATCAGAGAAAGAAAAAGTGTGGGGTCTTTTCGTTGGTGGAGCCGGGCCGCCATTAATATTACAAAGCTTTAAGTTACCAAGTCAAAAAGAGAAGAAGAAGAAGAAGAAGAAAAATCCCTCACATGAACTTTGTGTTCATCATAAAATGGAAGCGTCTCAAAGTGTCCCAAAAAACAATGGGGTCGGAGATAACTTCGTCGTGAGTGGCCAGCGCCCGCGGATAATGCTTGTCTTGGCCGGCGTTCCAGCTCTTGCTCCTCGCCGGCGGTGACATGAGAGCGGCCGGAGAAATCAGAAAAGACGGAAAAGTAAAGAAAAGAAAGCTCAGAGAAGAGAGAGAGAGAGAGAAGGAGAGGGAGAAGTGTAGAGTAATGATGGTATTAAAGAACATATGATTTCCAAGATAAAGTAATTAAATTAAAGGAGAGAGAGAGGGAARGGCTGGAATTAAAGAAGATGGTTGGAAGCGTGAAAGGCAACTGTTATGCAGAATTGGCTTTTTCTGCAAGATTTGAAAAGAAGAAGGGCAAAGACCAGTGAACAAAAAAGAGAAACTCCTAATGACAAATGAGAGAAATTAATATCCT
>NW_019104488.1:6620467-6638511 GCF_001995035.1 Momordica charantia
CGTCGCCTTAGTCATCGGGTTGAGGAGGAGGATGGTCGGAGTTTCGTCGAGGATCGCGAGCCAGCCGTGAGAAGAGCCGCAGCGGCGCTTGCCGTGAGAAGCCTCCGGGAGGTGGAGGAAGTGGATTCTGTTGTCGGAGAAGATGAACAGGCCACAGCTGGAGCAGTGGTACCGAGGAATCAGGAGACATGGAAGCTGGGGAGGAAGATGGCTAGGGTTTTCGGGGACCGGTGATCGCCAATTGTGACAGACGGCTCGGAATCGGATATAATCTTGATAGACGGTGATGTTTTGGGAGATGAGTTGCAGGAGGTCAGGCGAGAGTTCCGTCCAGTCCGCCATTTTAGACTGCTTTCCTTCTCCCAACAGATACTCTGTTCTGCAGAAGCGGAGGAATGGCATATATTTATTGGCAAAACTTTTCCTTTTTCTTTATAAATAAATATTTGTTTAGGAGAATGTATTACTCATTTTCAAATATTTACAATGATTATCTATTTTGTTATGTTGTTAGTTTTTCTTTTTTCTTTTTTTTTTTTCTTCACGTTATTTGATTTAAAGTTTTTAATAGTTGAACAGGGATGAAAATTCAAATTTCCTATGGGAATTTGAAATCTTTAGGATTTAGTATTTATAGTTTGCGATTTAATATATGGATTTTTTGTTTGTGTTGTTAAGTTTTGGTTTTGATTTGTTAAGATATTATTTATATAGATTTTGTTTTTTTTTCCAAATGATCACATTTTTTGTGTGTGCACAAATGTGTGGGGTGGGGATATGCCAATTACTATACTTTATATGTCAATTAAAAAGGCTTAATAATTGATCTACATTTACTCCATATTTTAACATACATTCAAATAAAACATAAGTTAGCAAACTGATTTTTTCTACAGATCGAGGTTAGAATCTCTCGTTCTTAAATTGGTAAAAGTAATTTTAATTTAAAAGCCTGTCAAATCCGAGTTATTTAAAATGTAATTTTGTTTAACCCAAAACCTGATTTTAAATCGCTCCTATAAACACAAGAAATACGATTCAGATTTGAAATCCTTTCAAATTAGAATTCTAAACCAGGGGTACTAATTAAACATAATGGTGAAAGCTCTCGATCCTATCTTGCCTATTGACATCCCTAGCTTCTAGTTAGAGGACTTACTCTTCAAGATTTTAAAGTAGTTATACTCAATTTGGCAATCCTTGCTCCATTGATTGCATTCCTAACTCTATTTCCATTTATGTTTCTTCTCTCTCCGCCTTTGTTGTTGCCTTCAGATATTGGAAATCAATCGATATAATTTTTTAGACAAAATAATGTTCCAATCATAGTGATGATGTGCCTAAAAACCTTTAATTTTGAAGCTTTTTGCAACTCTCATTTCATGCTCTATAAACCCTCGTCAAGAGAAATGAAAAAATTCCACTAAATGAAAATTAACACGTACTCTTACTTAATAAGGATGTCATATAATCAATCTATGACTTATTAACGGTAGTTTAACTTATTAACGATCAAGGGACAACACCTTTAAAATAAGATGAACCAAAATGAACCCAACCGAAGTACAGGATCAAATAGTATTTTAACCTTCATTATATATAAACCGAGCTAAAAAAAAATTGAATTTAAATCAAATAGTATTTTAACCTTCATTATATATAAACAGAGCTAAAAAAAAATTGAATTTAAATCTCCACCTGGCATGTTGTAGTAAAAAAAAACGAACTCACAATTTTAGGTTAATTTAACGAAACTGCAAAGAACATGGCATATTTTATTTAACCGAACTTTCTTCATAATCTGTATTTTATCCTGATTTTATTTGGTAATTGTTGCCACAATTTTCCCGATGCCGGACTCCGACATCACTGATTCAATTAGCAGAAAAAGAAGAAAACGTATGCAATTATTTACAGAGAAACAATCGACAAACGCACTAGCAAGGATTTGGAGAGAGCCAAATGGGAGGAAGTAAACGCCGCCGGGAATGAGAGCTGCCGGAGTAATACGGCAGCTCCTCGACGCTTTCGAGGCCCAATCGGAAAATCCCCATATCCGGTTCTTCACCATCTCCATCGTAATCGTTTTCCGAGTAATCATCTGTATAATATATACAATTACCTGAAATTCCCGAAAAATCAGCAGCCGAGAAAGCAATCGAAGAATTTTCTCCCACGAACACCGCCATTTCATCCAAGCTTTCAACCTTCTCCCATCGCGGCCCGTCCCACTCCATCCGGAACACCTCAAATCGCACCGTCCGATAAATTACAGATCTCCGATCGTCGTCCATGGCGTCGTTGACTATATCCAAATACCGCGTCACCAGCAGCACTTCATTCCCCGATTTCACCAGATACTGTATATCGCCCCTCAATTGCCTCGCCGTCGTAACGGGAGAGACGCGAGGGCGCAGATCGCGTAGATCGATGACGGAAACGAGGCCGTACTTATCCACCGCATAAAACAGCCCATCGTGAAATATAATATCTTCGCAATCGGACGGTGCGTCGTCTACGAAAGTCCAGGATCCAGCGCCGCTACGGCAAACCGCCAAGTCACCGCTGCGATTGAGAATCGCTACAGCGGAGAAATCACTTTGATTAGGGCTCGAGGACAGAACGATTTTCTTGACGAAAGAATCGCGCATTTGGCGCAAATTTCGGGCGTAGATGTGGCCGGTGGGTGTACGGATCACATATTCTCGACCTACTCTGGAGTAATCGAAGGAAACGACGTTGGGAAACGTGGAGAGCGGAGGTAATGGGAGGCTGGCCCTGGTTATGGGGTTGAGGAGGAGGATGGTCGGAGTTTCGTCGAGGACGGCGAGCCAGCCGTGAGAGGAACCGCAGCGTCGCTTGCCGAGAGAAGCCTCGGGAAGGTGGAGGAAATGGATTTTGTTGTCGGAAAAGTTGAAGAGGGCACAGCGGGAGTGGTGGTAGAGAGGAATGAAGAGCCATGGGAGTTGGGGAGGAAGATGGCGAGGGATTTTGGGGACCGATGATCGCCAGCTCCGACACACGGCTCGGAATCGGAGATGGTCGGCGTAGACACTGAGCTTTTCGAAGATGGTTTGCAGGAGATCCGACGGGAGCTTGGTCCAGTCGGAGTCGGCCATTTTCTACGCCCGAGAACTGTAGATGAGGAATCTTTTATCTTCTCGAAGAAATGGAGAAAAGGCGTTATGAAGGAACGAAATAAAGTCGATTAAAGCAAACAATAAAATATCAAAAACAAAAAGAATTGTAACAATTCAATTATTTTTCCTTTTCTTCACACTTCTTATGCTTATATATTTCCACCAATTTACAAGAGTACTTGGACTTTGTATAGGTAGCATGAGCTTGGTGAATAAGGGTGCATTACTTGGTGAACGAGAAAACAGAATGACTTTGCATTTATGTATATAAAACATGAGACGAGTTTTACATTAAACCTTCTTCATTAGATCTTATGACTCATAACTACCATTACAAGTTTTACAGGTTGAATAAATGTTGCAACTTTCACCCTTGGTAGATTTTTCAAAGAAACACAATACTAGAACTGTCTTTTCCCATAACTAAATTTTTGTTGAATTTTGTGAGCTGTAGAGATTGTTGTTTTTCGCTAAAATTATAGGATAAAAATTGTAATGTTTAATCCATAAATTTGGTAAAAATTGATTAACTATGCAAATTCTAGTGATCATCTCTTTGGATCACAGTAGTACTTGATTTCTCCCTCCCAGCATTCACAGGGTCGACTATTTCTTCAGTTATTCGACAACAATAATCTCAATAGCACAGAAAATACGAGAGCTATTCTTCGGTGAATTGAAGCTAAATGCAATATTCAATGTGAACCGTGATAAACCATTAGATGCATGGTCAGAAAACATTTTAAAATCCCTCTCATACAACTAATATTGTAAAAGTCACTACATTACGTCAGCCGTTTTAAAGGAAACAAAGCAGCAGTACGGATAGCAGTACATGATGTGGATATACTACGCTACTAGCACAGACTCGCAGTCAACAGAGAAGAGAAAGAAGATAATAATCAAAACTTAACATAATCAATGGATTTGCCTCATTTTCTTAACCATAATTTATGCATGATCTGGTTACACAGCATAAATAGAACAAGCTCTAAATCAGTCAAAAGTAAACGTTTATCCCTGAAATGGCATGTTAAAGCAAAGGAGGGGGAAAGACCTTTAAATTTCAGCTGGTGTCTCCATGCCAACGCAAGTGTCATTAGCTTTATCTGCAACCTCATCAGCAACACGTAAATCTGGATAATTGCGATGGTTTAGAGAATGCAGCCATAAAGCAACAGCTCCCTCTTTGTGCTCTGTGGAAGCAATATGAGAATATATTTGCTTCATTTTGAAGTCTTCTGCTACCTCTTCATAGGCTTTCATAGATACCTCTTCATGACTCTCCTTCCACTTCTGGTTATATGATGTGAATAGGCACTCCTCCAAGTACAGCCCAACCTCAGGTGCAGTGGGTACATTTATGTTAACATCCCTGTGTTTGAAGTTTGATTACTAAGAGTTGATTAAATCCAATTCTATTAACAAAGGCAGAATCAAGTCAAAATTTAGTGGTGATTTACTTACTTTTGCAAAGCTTTTTCGATCAATGACTCTGGAGCACAGTTCCTCATAATTGCCACAGCAAGACCCATCATCTTCCGGATCTGATGAAGCATGAAGCTCTGCCCCACAACTTCACATTTTACAAATTCAATACCTTCAACCACAACGGTGGTAGCCGCATCAAATGAAACAATAAAGCGTCGAGCAGCAGGGTCCTCTGCTTTCGTTCTGGTAGTGAAGTTATGGAAGTTATGAGTTCCTACATAATGCTTCAGAATCCTATTGAACCTAGCCTTCTCCTCCTCGCCATACTTGAAGCTCCCTGAAGGTTTCTCATTCCCATCGACGCTCTCTTTGCTTACCACAGTCTTTGAGTCATTCCCTAATCCAGACGTTTCATTGCATTCACATTTTACAGTACCTTCGCTTCCTAGATTAAGTTCAGTGTCGCCATTTTCAACTAAAACGCTAGTTTGTTTGTTAGAATCAGAGGCTGGGGTATTGTCCCCCAAGGCCCCTTCAGAAACTTCAACGGCGATTCCAGTGTTCGACGAAACTTCTGACTCGGTTATCACAGTTTTTGCTTCAAAATTGCGCTTGCCCATCAAGCCTTCGACCTTGCGCCCTCGTTCAGAGCATTCTAAGCACTTTACAAGCTCGTTATCAGACCCTAAACTAGCCTTCACACTTTCTCTATCACGATGGGAATTAGGGTTGAGAGCAAAGACGGGAATTAGGTATACATACCTTCTCCGATCGCAGAACTTTTTTGCATTGAATGACGCTGTGACGCGCTTGTACCCAAAAATCCGTATTTGAGGCGAGAGATTCGAATTGAGACGATCAACAAAACCAGGCGGATCGATGTAGAAGCGGCCGGAAACAACCTGACCCACGGCACTTACGCCCTTATCAGTGCGAGCCGAGCGGGCCCAGTCGTAGCGCTTTGAGAGCCCGCGGTCGTGCTCCGGGACTGCTCCGGCAAGATATAAGGCTTCTTCGAGGTCGGCTTCGATGGTTTTGGCGCCCGGATTCTTCTGCATCCCTTGGTAACCGACGCCACAGTAGGCGAAGAAAATAGCGATCTTGCGGCGCTTGTACCTCTGTTTCTTCGGTGCCGCGGAATTGGGATTGACATCTTCGTCGTCAGAGGTGGTGGTTGTGGACGACATTTTGAGCTTCTTCGGATCTGGTTCTTCAATCGACGGTTGTGGCGGTGATCTTTTGGTTTCCGTTGGCGGTTTTTCTTCTTCCATTTTACTCAGGCAAAGGGAGTGAACTGACCCTGTGGTGTCTCCATTAGGGTTTTAGAGTCCATTCCACAGATTTTAGTAGTTGCACTTGATTTGGATTTTTTTTTATTCCACAAAATTGAAAAAATAAAATGTGCCGGTTAAGGCTATATTACAGATAATATCCCTTTTAACTTTACCCTTTGTAAGGCCCGTTTAGTAAACAGAATGAAAATTTCAATGAAGCCTGAATGTTTTACTTTACTTATAACATTAATTTTGATTTGGATATAAATGCCTAAAAAATATCATTTTTTTTGACAAAAAAAAATCAATTAATCTTATTAATTTTGAAAATTCTATCCATGCAAGACCATATAAATGAACAAAGATAAATTATCGGTTGTGGCCAATATGTAACTTAAGACTTAGTTTTCAATTCTAATAATTGTTTTTATTTATTGTTTCTAACCATGCAGGACCATATATATAAAAAAAAAAAGATGAATTATCGGTTGCAGCCAATATGTAACTTATTTTTATCATTTTCAATTTTTGTGAAATATAAAAATCTTATAATTGTCCCTTCCGATAAACATCTTGTAATTATTTTTGTTTATTATTTCTAACTTTTATAAAATTATGTATAAATTTTGGAAACTAACACAATCAAATTTATTACATATTATTCACGGTCCTAATGTTTTCCAAAACGTAAATAAAAGTATTATTTTATTTATTTATTTTACATGAGTATTATTTTATTATTATTGTTGATTTATAAAATACAAAATAAATCTAAGATAAAAATTTTGAATATTTAATGTGAAAAAAAATAGTTTTCATTAATTTCAATTTAAATTTTTTGAGAACGGGAAAACATAAGAATACTTGTTCCTTTTTCTTAAATTCTAAAAAAAAAAAAGGAATTACCAAATGGAAGAGAGTTCTACTTCTATTTTTATCTATTAAAAGAAGAAAAAAGAGAAAAAAAAAAACTTGGAAACAAAAGCGAGAAACGTTACCAATTAAACGGGCCTTACCATTCGTTCAATCGGACGTCCCATGGTTACCATTGCATTTCCTGAAACCGACAGTTGCTTAAGGCTTAAGCCACTGCCGAAAAATGGTTAGCGACGGAACATGAACACACTGGCCAAGGTCCGCATCCCACTCTCATTGGATCGGTTTTTGCGTACGTTCTCGAGCCCACGCGTCTGCAGATCAAAACCTTGAAACTTTTGAGACCAATCATTTGCTCGCGCTAATGGTGGACCAGAGAACATCTAATACTTCTTGGTAGCGTTTCTCACTTGTTTATTAAGTAATTTCTTTCATCTTCTAATGGCGTCGAAATGCGGATTTATAATCGCGGATATATATAGCTGTTTGTCCATTGAATACGTGATCGATCACTCTTAAAGCATCTGTCGTAGCCTTTGCGTTTCTCTTCGTAGCTTTTTTTCTTCCGTGCCAAATGTATTGAAGGTGGTTGTTTGTTTATCTTGTTATATTGTCTCTTTCTTGATTTTGTCACTGGATTATATTTCCTCCTAAGTGCAGACTTCGGATTCGCGCCAATTTGAAACTCGTGATTTTTAGTTGATTGATTCGTATTATCGAGGTTGATCGCATTTTTCTTGTTATTAGTTTATACTTATGAAGAAATTGATTTTGGACAGCTTTAAGAAGTGTTAATGTTTAATACAATTTCAGGTTGAGGATTAGTTTCTAATGATGAAGGAGGTTGTTGAATGTTTAGTACCGCTTGCAGAACTAAGCCAGAGACATGAATGGTCCACACTGCATTACTTCCGTAATAGAATTCTAGCTTGTTCTCTTATTTTCATTTTCCTTGTTCGAGTGAGCATACTGAAGTTGAGACTGGAAACTATGAATGAGATTACAGTGTTTGACGCTCTTTTTATCTTTGATTGTGGTGCAGGACATCCCTATTTTCTTCAACTAAGGCGTCAAGGTTTTCACTAGTTTCTACCGAGTTATTATGGGCGATTCTGATAATGTATGCTTTGTATTTAATCCAGATTTACCATAGGATTTTTAATGGATTATTTTTGCACGTGGACAAACAAAAATAAGCTCAATTTGGCCAATTTGTTCCATGATGAATTGTCTGCATCATTATTATATGATTATAGTCATAAATTTAGTAGAACTTACACTGTAATATACAATTTACTAATTTATATTGGACTTCAGGGTTTTGATGACAGCTATGAGCAGACTGATATTGGTACGTTGTTTTCTATTGTTTGTTTTAACATTAAATTCCCCATCATTATATGATCCCGTTATTGTTAAGTGTTTGTCAAAAGATGATAGCTCCGTTGCAAGTGCCTTCAAATTCTAATGAATGAACTGGTGCATATGCATACCCGTAGATGGGCCTAGCTAACCAAGAGCAGTTTGATGATGCTTAAAATTTGACTCATGGACGATAAGTTATTTAAAAAGAAGACATTATATGCTTTTTAAGTATGAGTGCGTTGAGCAATATTCAATTTTATAATAATACTTGCGGTTTGTGGCAGATATATACACAAGTGCTTGAAATTTGAGTTGGTTTTCTGATATGTAGAAAAATTATTTTTTGTGATTAATATCATCTTATCAATTTAAATTATTCTAGTGTTTCTTTTTGGTCACTTATAGGGGCAGCGATACGCAATGGAAGAGAAATCCTTTTCCAGGTAGAGGTTACCATTTTAGCTTTCTGATCTTTCTGTAGAGCAGAACTGCAGGAAGATATTTTGTAGCTTTTAATTGGGGCGAAGTCCTCCCTCCTCCTCCCAAAAGAAAGAAGAAAAGAAAAGAAAAGAAAAGATGTCTGGCTTTTGAAATTCATCCTGGATATTGTATCTTTTTGTGTATCAAATAAATTTAAAGTCGATGTGGGAGGACTGCACCAATGTCAATGTTTTAGATCACATCTCCCTTGAGTCATTTTAAACTCTACAGAGAAATTCAGCACCCATGGTTTCAATTGTAATTTATAGGCATTCAACTGGGAATCTCAAAAATGTGATTGGTGGAGGAATCTAGAGTGTAAAGTTCGCGATATTGCAGAATCTGGATTTACCTCTGCCTGGTTGCCACCTCCAACTCATTCCATCTCTCCTGAAGGTTAAAGGAACTAATTTTCTTGAATCTTGGTTTTAATTTTCCATGTATGAGTGCCATTATAACTTTTGGTGTATTCTTTATTATTTCAGGTTATCTCCCTCAGAACTTATACTCCCTAAACTCTTCATATGGTTCTGAGGACATGCTTAAAGCTTTACTTTAGAAAATGAAGCAGTGCAAGGTTAGAGCAACTGCTGATATAGTCATCAATCACCATGGAATACCATTACCATGGAATGAATTTGCTGTTACCTCATGCACTGGCGGCCTGGTAATCTGGTATTTCTTTGTTATAAATTCCAAGTGAGCCCATAATTATCAGAAAATGTACGATCCTTAGCCTGTGGTATCACGTTATAGGGCAATCGTAGCACTGGGGACAACTTCCATGGGGTTCCAAACATCGATCATAGCCAACGTTTTGTCCGTAGAGATATCATAGAATGGCTGAAGTGGCTACGCGGTAATGTTGGATTTCAGGATTTTCGTTTTGATTTTGCAAGAGGGTAATCTTTTCCTTCTCTGTTTGTTTCTTTTTTTGCGAAGGGTAGTACTTTTCTTCTATGCAAGAATTTTTTTTTTTTTTTAGTTTTACTCATTGTTTGCATCATCACGGGATTTGTGAGATTGAGGACTGAACTGGCGCTTGGTGTCGGTTTAAAAAAAAAAAAAAACCTTCTGTTTGTTTTCCACAATAATGATAACGTGAGATACATTGAAACGTGTTTGTGGTTTCCTCTCTTTCCCCCATCCTCTAAAAGGAAGCTTTCTTTTTTGAGTAACTCAAGTTTCTGAATATGATAACATCGCTCTTCTTTGTTTCAAATCTTCACTCTCTATCATCTTCTTCACTAATTTCATCTTGCCTTTTCTTTTAAGGAGTTATTCAGTTGGTTCTAATATACATTCGTTTTTTGCTTTTATCTTTGATGTTCAAGCTCAGTTATTCTGCAAAATTTGTGAAAGAATATATTGAAGCAGCAAAGCCGATATTTTCTATTGGAGAGTATTGGGATTCTTGTAATTATAATGGCAATGACTTGGACCATAATCAAGGTAAAACGATGCATTTTGTTCTTTGTATGTATTATGTGATCAATTGGAATCATGTAATATGCAATATACCCAATTGCTGACTTGGACTATGAAAAGGATTTTCTTTTTGATTTCGAATTGTCGATGTTTGTGAATAATGTCCTCTGTTTCTTTCTTTCTTTTTTTTTAATCAATTTTTGTATTCTATAATTATGATCACAAACTCCAAATGCAGATGGACATAGACAGCGGATAATAAATTGGATTGATAGTACAGGACAACTTTCATCTGCTTTTGATTTTACTACCAAGGGAATTCTTCAGTTATTGCTGTTGTATGTGAGGCCATTTCTAACCACCCCCCTCCCTTCTCCAAATAGTAATACCAAGAATACCAGATCTTAATTATTTAAAATAGAAGGGTCAGGCTACAATAATGTCATGGATGTTTCATTTCCCTTTAGACCTGTAACCCTGCAATTTGCGGCTTTTTGTTCATCTTCCACGAACTTCTTTGCTTCTTCTTTCGTATTAAGTGAAGTTTGGTTTTTTTAATATTTCTTCTCGCTAGTACAAGTTAATAATTTACATGCATTTGTTTCTTTGTTTACTACTTAATAAACCTAACTTAATTTGGCAT
The DNA here is from genome assembly GCF_001995035.1 of Momordica charantia. The sequence goes on from NW_019104488.1 coordinate 6,631,105, forward strand.
GTAGGAGGCTGTTAAAGGACAATTATGGCGTCTACGTTACCGTCAAGGAAAGCCACCAGGTGTGATGGGATGGTGGCCTTCAAGGGCCGTAACATTCTTAGATAACCATGATACTGGTTCAACACAGGTACCGTCTTTGATAATTATTTATAAAATTATTGCTTGTAGCTGTCAGGCAATTGATAGACACTTCTACATTTGTGTTTTATTGCTCATTATGCGTGCTAATTGGTCTCAATTTGACCATATTTCTTGCTAGCCATTATCCTTTTATTTAAATTAATATTTTAAGACACGTGTTTGGAAGTCATGCCTGTAGTGCGGGCTGAGTGCGACCACAACCATACATGAAAATGTCTTAGACAGCAATGGAGAAGAGCGTTATTGATGCATATATGACCGAAATTATAATGACCGGTTGTCCTACGGCTTTTATATGGCCTATTATGCGTCCAACAGAACAGCTGCTGGGTTCTGTTCCATTTGCTAGTGTTGCTTTCATATTATTACGAGAGGGTGTCATCTTTCATAAGACGTGTATTCATTTTTGCAACAATATATAGCTGAGATGTATGAGGTCAAACTCGAAGTATATTTTAAGTTTTTCTATATTTGTTCCAGATGCCTGTTTGAGTTTTGAACTAATTATATATAAATAGTCCCAGCAATCCAACTCAGCACCTTAATGAGTAGATAGCTTTGGATTATTATTTGGAAACTCATAATTGACCCTGTTCTAGTTTGGTGGTTCTATAATGTATTATATTTAGTTACATTTTTTTGTGACGTTTTGAATCTTACTAGTGAAACATCAACTATTTCTCGTCCCCCCTGCTATGAGAAGAGTTAAGGTTGAAAGCAGCATCAAACAGTGCTTTCACTTAGAGCAATGGGCTAAGCAGATCATGATTAATAATTAATAAATGCAAGTTTACTTGCTTGACGACTAAATCTATATAATTCTTCATGTGTATTTTCTTGAAATATATTTAGAAGCTGGACTTTTACCCCTGGAATGTCAGTAATTCCTCTAACCTCATCATGCTATTATTCTTGCAGGCCCATTGGCCTTTTCCTGCCAACCATGTCATGGATGTACGCAAACTGCGTCTTCATTGCATATGCAATCTCCTTTCTTGCTTGCAGTCTAATTTTTAGCTGTAGCTCTCTTTCATGCTATGCCTGTCCTGGTTTTATAGTACAGTCTAAATACCCAGTCACATGTTCATCATCATTCATGGTGCATTTTCGAAACTCTGAATTGTTTGGTCCAACTAATCCAATGTCTGAATCCAGCCCCATCTTCCCGCATTAGACAATTTAAGTAAGTTATTCTCAGATATTTGACTTCATTTTAAGTCGGTTTCCAACTTTTAACTGCAAATTTTTGGAGTAAACAGTTCAGTGTGCCGAGTGATCAAGCTCTGATGGTATACAAAAGTTTTCTGGGTTAACTGCGTTAGAAAAGCTTTATATTTATCTTCTCTTCTTACAGTTGCTACTGCAACTACTTTTATGCTCGATCTATAGCCTTGTCCTATCTTCCAATAATAAAACATCGTCATGCATCTAATTTTGCTTTCTCGAGCTTTGGTTTAGTAGTCATCCATGATTCCATGCAGGGCTATGCATATATTCTCACGCACCCAGGGATACCAACGGTATTTTATGACCACTTCTACGATTGGGGTGACTCGGTGCACAGGCAGATTGTAAATTTGGTATGTTGCATGCTATTTATTTTATTTTGTTTGCTATCCTTTCTTCAACCAAATTATTCACGTTAATTATTTATATTTTTCTTGCAGATTGACATTCGAAAATGTCAAGACATCCACAGTCGGTCATCTGTGAAGATCCTTGAGGCACGATCAGATCTTTATTCTGCAATAATTGGGGGGAAACTGTGCATGAAGATCGGAGATGGTTCTTGGTGCCCTTCCGGTACGGAATGGACGCTTGCAACCTCTGGCCGCAGATATGCAGTATGGCAGAAATAAGGTTTGAAAGTTTTGCCTTCTTTCCCCCACTTTCTTTTGTGCCACCCGGAACTACGTGTAAACTGTAAAGTTAGATACTAAGTTGACTACTCATAATATATAATCATGAATAGTCATTGCACAGGAAATAAATGCATTTTCATGCCTATTAAATGAGTGAAATATATTAAGTATAATTTAGATTATGTCGTTCTTGCAGAGCTTGTCAAACGCCATTTGTCAAGTTTGATCACAGAAAAGATTATTCTCTTCTAGCGAACTACCCAGCTCTAAGTGGTCTGAAATATGAGCAGCAGCTATGAGTGTTGTGTATGATCTATGGAGAGGAATGTAAGTGATTGACACAAGAGCTTTTCTAGATGTTTTAGTTGTGGAGCGACCTATAGAACACAGTTTAATGTACTTGAATGATATAGTTTATTGATAATAATATGATTTATGTAGATACTTGCTTAACTTTTCTTTATTGGTTAAGTTAGAGTTGATCCAAAATTGAATTATTCTCTTTTTTTGCAGAAGAATTAAAATAATGGTTTTAGCCCTTTCTTACTGCAATAAATTTATCTAGAGGGGATGACGTGGGTAAAATAGTACTCGTCATGGACTTGTTTTATAACATTAAGTTCATGGACATGTTTCCTACTAAGAGGGGTATGATGACTTCTAAACTTATAGTTGGAATAAAATGAAAAAGATGATCTATGAAAGTTGATGATGCATGGAATGGAACCATGAAGAAGTTTCAGAAGTTACAGAGGAAATAACCACAACTATTTAGCACTAGAAGCAAGGTGATGAAATTTTCTAATCATATCCTTGTTTGGGAGGCGTTCTCTAAATAGTTCTTTATTTTTTTAGAACCAAAATTTAGTGGAGACATATTTGAATAATTAAAAAAAATTAGATTATTTCATTACAAACCATAAAATTCTAATTAATGACTTCAATGTGCACAGTTTAATCGAATCTTTAAACAAAAGCTCCTAGTCTTTCTGTTGCATTTCTAATTTATTTAGAAACTTCTTGTCTTTTATTTTTATTTTTAACTTTTTAATCTTTTATACCCGGGGTATGGGGGCACTTGTCTTTTAATTGATACATCAAAGCCAATTAATCCACCCCCCCTTGGTCCTTAATCCTTATTAGTGTGCATTTCCTATCATATGTAGGATTCTCCCTTCAGATGTAATGGTATTAGACACCGACAATTCTGGAATTTCACGAACTTTATGTTGGTCCCGAAATTTTATCTGTGTGTGTGTAATTAGTGGATCTAAATTTGAATGTGCGAACCTTTGTGGATCTAAATTTGTTAGTAATGTAGATTGATTGGATGACTTCAGTAAACCTTTGTGAACCTTTGTGCGAAACTTTATGTTGGTCCATCCAATTCGATCTTAGTCAGTTTGGTAGATGGGTATGATTAATTTAATTTTTCCAAGTTTTTATATCAGATTAGTTTTACATTAATTTTGCCACACATCGAGTCGAATTGACATGCTTTCACTCTTAAAGTGTGTGCCACATGGCAGAAGAGCAGGAAAGAGACTACCAAGCATCTCCATCATAATGCCACGGTCAATTCTCTCATCATTTTTGGTTTGAAACTCCAAAAGGTACGCAGAACACCACCCTTCCACGGCTTCCCTAACCTCCCAACCTTCATCGTGTATGTGTATGTATTAGTTGGGCCACTGGCACTGCAATGTTTCTCAACAGTGAATATCTATATTCTTATAATTTTTTGTCTTTCTGAATTCCTAGAGTTAGCTAACTGTCCTGTGCGGACACTGCCTTGTCCCAGTCATCAAACTGGGGGCAACTTTGTTTGTTTTACCTGCCACTTGATTTTTTGGATACACTGATTAATTTATTCTCAAGATGTACTACATAATCAAAGCTAGCTAGTTTGCTTTTATAGATTTGACTCATATATAATCATGATTCATCTACCACCAGCACATTCTATATGTCTATTTGAAAATTATGATTTTTTTTTTATTATTCAAACTACTGTCCGGAGCAGGAGTCAGCCAAAGGTTAAAAAAAGGGATGAGTTTGCTCTTCATGTGACTGAATATTAGCCACCAGTAACAGGGCTGATTGCAGCAAATTAAGTCTCTTCCTTTTTTTATACATACCAAGCACTCATCCTTTTGTTCTCTAACTGCCTTTTCAGATTCTCCACATACAGGGTTGTAAAGTAGATTTGCTGAAGACTCCTCCAAATGCAGCGATGAACACGTCTCTCTGACGTCCACCGCGGGATCATAATTGGGGATTCTCAGGAAAAAAGAAAAAAAAAAGGTTTGTTTTTTATTAGCTTTGAGACATTTTCATTACGGCAGATATCCACTTTTTAACCACAACGGCTCGCAATCATTGAAAACAGTGAGATCCCATTCACTGAGCTGTGCGGTAAGCAGAAGTCTAAGGCCCACTTTAACAATAACAAAAGGCTGTTGGTTTTGCTGCTTGGTTTCTAGTTTGCCTGTTTCTTTTGGTCAACCATTCTGAATTTTGATTCAGAAAGAGAAGAAATTAGCTGCTTATAAGCATGCGTTGGTGTTTTTTTTTTCTTTAGTGGTCGTCCCTACAATGGGGCATACACGTTTTCCCAAGGAAAATGGAAGTTTTTTGAGTTGCTCAAAGGCCAATGAGTAAATCACATGAAAGTCATTCCCTAGATGGTTAGAGCTTTGAACGTTAGACTAAATGAAGGGTAGAAGGGTCATTAAGTTAGGAATAGAAATATGTTATAAAAATCTAAATTTGTATAGGGCTAGTAAATTCACAATTCAGAATAAATACTCTCATGCTAAGACTATCTCTAAGAGTGTATTTTTTCCCTCGAAAAAACATTTCTCTCAGAATTGTCATTTTTTTAGAGTGAAAAATATGTATTTGAAAAAAGTAAAAAAGTCTTCATGTATTTTGTGAGAAAATACATGACTTTTGAATTAAGTGTTTGATTAAATAATATTTTGAAAGAGATTAAAGACTTATAATTAAAGTACTTTTGCCAAAAAAAAAAATAAAAATAAAAAACACTCTCAAAAACGCTTGATTAGCTTCACAAATTCTTTCAGTGACCTATATGTGCTTCTCCAAAATTTGCAACTTTGCTCAAGCGTTCAAAGTCCTACAATGGTTTGTGGTATAGATGAGCTGAGGATAGTGCTTGCGTGGAAAAACTCATTCTTTGAGTATTAAAAAAGTTGGAAAATAGATCATAATTTATAGAATATTATCGCCTTAGCTAGCCACCAATAGACCAAGAAAAGAGCATGGAGTTTGTTGATTATATATTTATATAGTTGAAAATTATTACATACTTGAAACGATTATTTAAATACTCATTGTTGTTATTATTATTATTATTATTATTATTATGGAAAGTAGAGACTACTTTTTAAAAAAATAATTGATTATATACATTCTAATTGAACTTTACTTGTCATAAATATAAATCAAATATTAAAAACAACTCTGCATGATTGGAGTCATGTGACATAGACATTAATAATAATATCCCCCATCCATCTTGTGTAGGAAGAAATAATATAGAATTATCTTTGGTTATTTTTAATTTGTAGCAAAACATATTTTAGCAACAATTTTTTATTTCGTAAATATAGCAAACTTTTTAAAATCATTTGTTGTTTGTTTGGTTATTCTAATATTGTCTTAGATATTTCAATGGTATAACTTATTTATCTAATATAAAGTAACTAATGACGCTACTAGGTATATTGATTATGTTAATGATATATTATACTTCATATTATGTATATCATTGATAAATCTTCTTCAGTTAAGATTTTGGTTTAAACAACGTTATAGATTTCTTACTTATATACCAAGTGTATCATTGATATAATTTAATTTATCTATATCATTAATATAGCGAATATAATTGATATACTTCAAAGTATATTATTGATAATATATATCACTGTGAAAGGTATACCCGAGTTTTCTATTATTTTGTTCGAGTGGTCCTTCAGTCTTTGCTGTATTTACAAATCATGAAGTGCTTTTTTGCTATACCTGTAAGCCCATTATTTATAACCGTAAACTTAGCCTCTCCACTCCAAAGTTAGTAGCTTTTGTTGTTGAGCTTTAAAAATTTTCAATTACATTTGTGAAATGTAGATTATAATTGTATTTTATTTATTTGGTTAGTGAAATTTTGGTGTGACAGTATTTCTTAGGTTGTCTATCATATCAAGAGTTAGCTTAGTCATAATTTAGTCAATAGATATCATTGCATTAACTTCATTTATAGTATAAATAATAATGTGATGTTATTGATCAAAACATTTTGAACTTACCTAAAATATATGTTTGAGGGTGTTTTTTAGTACAATTTAGGAATATGTGGACTGGACATATGACCTCAAACTCAAAGCATATATCAATTATTGAAGTTTATATCAACTATGACGAGGTTGGCATTCGAGAGTGTTTTTAGCAAAACTACTTTAGTCATCATCACAAGCACTTTAGTAACATTACTTTAGCAGTCAAATACTTGGGCTAAACTTTAGTAACATTACTTTAGCATTCAAATACTTGGGCTAAACGCATTAGCCAAGTATTTTTTTTTTCCCGAAACATTCTAAACTGATTATGGCTTTTTTGAAAGCACTTTTTGAAGTGACTCCCGAACTTGTGATTTGGAGTGGAAAGTACTTTTGATCTTTTGGACTAGGTATAATGGTAGTAGAGTATGTGGATTAAAGTGTAATTGAATTATTATGTTGAACTGTTCTTTAGTCGTGTAAATTTAATTTAATCCTGATAAGGTGATGATGGGGGGGAGAATAAAATCTGGTCTGGGCAGCAATCTTGAGACAAGATGGGCGTAGGAAGGAGAGGGGATAGGGCAGTGTCCTCGACGGTGGGAAAGTGAGAAGTGAGAAGGCAAGAAGCGAAGGGAATCCAAGTTTAATGACTCAAATTTGTGTCCCAAATCAAATCGAAATGAAATGGAAAACTGGATTTGTTGGGGGGCATCCCATTCCCCGTGATTCAATCATGGCCTCTGTCAGTGAGCCAGCAGCAGCACAGGTACGCACCACATCTCTTATTTCTCTCTTCTCTGAATTGCTCTGTTCTGTTCTGTGTATCAGACAAACCGAATCGAATTCCAACAACAAAGTCTAAAAAGAAAAACCATTCATATTCATATTCCTGTTTTGCTTTCCACGATTTTGAAACTGCTGAATTCAATGCGAGTCGTTGGGGGTAGATTTGAAGCCATTAATTTCTGAGAGAGAAGAGGATGGGGATGGGGATGTTGGTTGCTTTCATAAATGCTGGCGTACAGACACACACTTATACATATTGGTGGGAGTTTTGTTTTTTTTTTCTCAAAATTGCCTTCTCCCTTCCTTTTCAATGG
>NW_019104488.1:6638651-6660842 GCF_001995035.1 Momordica charantia
TGTGAATTTCCTCCTTTTTTCTTTCTTTCTGTATATTTGACTTCAAAGTTTCGTTTCATTTTTTTTTATGTAAATACTATTTTTGTTCTTTCTACTTTTAGTTTATTTTTGTCCTAATAATCTCAAAATAAATTTATTTTGGTCTCTACTTTTGACTTTGATCTATTTTAATCTACATATTTGGCAAAAATCTGTATTAGTCTTGATACTTTTAAAAAGTGTTCATTTTTTCTTTATATTTGAAAATTTTTAATACAAAATTATAGCTACATTTCAAAAAAAATTATTAAATGTGATGTCGTGTTGAAATTGTGATTGAAAAAATGGATAAAAAAAAGAAAATTAAAAGATCAAATGATCACTATTTAAAAGTACATCATCGACTAAAATTATTTATTAGGAGTTTATTTTCTTGTAAAATTGTTTCCTTGATTGACTGTTGCTACATTGAGACAATTTTTCTATTGCATTCACGTTGCTAGGTGTTTTGTCACTTAAAATAGATAGTAAATAAATAAAAAAGTTTTTAAGTATTATTTTCATCTCAATACTTTCAAAACGGCTATATTTTGAAAATGTTTATTTTGGTCTTTGTATCAAAAGAAGTGACTATTTTAGTTCTTTAATTTTTATTTTTATCTCATTTCTTTCCATCATAATTTTGCATCAAAATTTATTGAAATGTAGCCATAGATTAGTATTAAAGGGCTTCCATAGTGTACAATTATACTAATATTATTCAAATAAAAATAAAAATAGTCACTTTTTAGAAATATAGAAACTAAAATAAATATTTCTACTAAAATAAACTAAAGCTTGGATATAAAAGGAACCAATCAAAGAAGTCAGTAAAAAATAGTATTTTAAAAGGCAAAATAAAAGTATTAAAAAAAAATACTTTTTACTGTTTCAAACATGATGAGAAATGTAGTTTTCATTTGACAATTTTATTTTTAAGTTGATGGGTGAAATGGAATCGGGATCACCCGAAGCCCAAAGTAATGCAGAAAAATTCAAGTACTGACTCACTTACCTTTCATATTCCCCCTTTTGTTGTATGTGAAAACACAACAAGTCAGAAGGGGAATTGCAGTTTGAAAATGCTCTGTGAAACGGACCTAATATGCCACGTAGGTCATAGGTAGCAGTGGGACCCACGCTACAGCGACTTTGCCTGGCTGGCTCCCTAATTTCCATTTCATCTACCAAAACCAAACACATTGCCCTTTCTTTTCTTTCTGATTTTTATTATTTTTTCCCCTTTTAATCTCGTCCTTTTGCTTAATCTATTAAACAATCGATTTCTCATTGACAATTTCATAATTCTCAGAGGAAAAGAACAAAAAATAAATAAAAATACATGGATAAAAACAATCAAAATTACTCTACTATTATAAAATCTATGTTTTGGTCCTTACACTTTTAAAAAGTGACAATTTTTGTTCATATGTGTAAAATTTAAACATAAATTTTATATATGCATGAAAATCCTATAATACAATTTTATGACTATGTCTTTTAAAAATTTGTGAATTAAGTGTCGTACTCAAATTTTAATAGAAAGAAATGAGATAAAATGAGGATGAAGAATCAAAATAATCACTTTTTAAAAATACATTGATAAAAATGATCAAAATTAACTATAATAGATAAATAATATGTAGGCCAAAATAGTATTTAAACTATATAAAATAAGACATATTTGAAGAATTTAATCATATTATTGTTTAATATTTTTAAAATCTTTTGATGTTGAAAAGCCTTATAGATTTTGACTAAGGATGTTGATTTTGATTTGATATATCATCATGAACTTGTTCTTCTACTAAGTTATTGATTCAATTTGAATGGAATATTGGGTTGGAGGTATCGCCAATAAAGCAGTGCGCCCTATGTCACGCTGGTTCTTCTCCCCAATAGTCAGAAACTTGCGCAACTTATTTTGACACCCTTTTAGATTATTGTCTCTTTTAAATTGTTTCATTAATCATAAATTTTCAATGGCCTTGAAATTTAACTACGATGAAAATAAATGAAGTCTTATATAGCAATGTGATCGGAAGGTTTGAATTGGTAGAATTAGATTTCAAAAAGCATGAGTTTCAATCGCTTGAAACTTTAAATTACCATGAGTTCAAAATTTATAACGTGGCCCACGAAATGTTGAATTTAAGAAGTCAATATATAGAGCTTTATTGCTTTTAAATTTGTGTAAGATTAACCAACTCTTGGATCCACCAAAATTTCACATTCGCATAGGCAAAGCCAACATCTTTATCCCTACTAGATATTTTACGTTCGTTCAAATGGAAGAATATCATTTTTGGTTTATATTCGTGAGTTTTCAGACCACTTCGACTAATCTCATGAGGCAGGCGCTTGACCTTACAAAATTTGATGTTGTGAAATAAATAAGAAAATGTTTGGATCTCTTCAACTGATCTTACAGGACAGTCGCTTGACTTTATGATATTTGATATCGAGAAACACATAGAAATAAATTTAATTAATTATTAAAGTTGGTGTTTACCATCGGATTTGAATCTATTTGTACTTAGTTTATCCTAATCTCTTTTGACCAATGAACCACATATTATGATTAAATTAGACAATATCACATCACGGTAGAAGTGAATTTTTTTTTAATGAAAGAAATTAGTAGAGATACGGATTGAGTTTGGTGTGAAGTTAATAATTTGTTTTGACACAGCCGTTGAAAACCATTAATCAGGCGCGGAGGGATATGACCTACAAATATAATGCCATCATTTCTTCTTTTTCCCAATCACTCTCATCTACACAACGCTAAATTTAAGGGTTTCTTTTCAAAACATTATATTTTCGATTCTTTTAATCACTTCAATTATATTATTATTTTTTTAGATTATTAACATTTTTAGTGATATTGAATCAGCATCTACAAGTTTTCACTGGATTTTATAGTACAAAACCCTAATGGCATATTTGGCTTACAATGTCGTCAATGATCACAAATTTATACATTTGAGAGTGAAATACTTGAATTTGAATTATACTTTATATGTTATCTAAACGCTTAATTAGTTCTCATAAATCTTAAGTTTATGTAATTCGACTTCGGTAAATGTAAATCTCTAATAACTTCAAAATATCAAAATGAATCTAACAACTAAATAAATGGGTATGTTAATTTGTTTTTAAATCTCAAATATTGAAAATCTAAATCCAAGATCTTCCAAGTTCAATCTGAAAAATGGTGACTTAAATACAAAATTGTCAATTAGTCTAGTTGAATTACGGTGGACAATCTAAACTTCGACTGCTTTTAATGAGACCATTTGAAATGGTTGTCGAGAAAGGAAATTAGAAAATGAAGTAGATGTTAATTATCGTTGAAGTTCATGTCGAATACCGTATCGATTAGGGTATTAAATATCCGTCCCGTCATTTTCAATTTTATAATATAGTAAAGATTTTGAAAAAATATATTAATATTAATAATTTTTAACTCACTTAGAGAATAGACGTACTAAACTCTGTCATTATTTCCTTTAATCCATTTTTCACCCAAAACCATCAATCATCCTTTACGATTAAACCCCATCTCTCTCTCTCTCTCTCCCCTTCCTCATCAATCCTTGTCATATTAATTAATAACCCTCTCTCTCTCTCTCTCTCTCTATCTCTCTCTCTCTCTCTCTCTCCTCTCTTAATTAGTTTAGTATAGTACTGTATATTCACTTCTTTTTCATCTTAAATAGAGCCCCATCTCCCATTCTTCCCTCTAATCTTGCATTCCCCATTCCCCTTTCTCTCTCCGTGTTTCTGGGTCGCTACCCAGATCAGATCGCCTCCATGGAAGAATCAGACTGCTTGTAAAAAACTGTGATTCCAGAGCTGTGTTTTTTCATGTGGGTTTTGGTTATTAACAAAGGAATTTTCCCACAGAGTTCATTGGCATTCTGTCCACCTCCCCTAATTTCTTCTGTTTGTATGGTGGAGGTGGGCATACTGCCAACTGAGCTCTGTTGGATTCTCTTTGTAAGACCCCTCATGACTCATCCTTTTCCTTTGCAGATCATCCATCATCTTTATTTCTCCCCTTTTTCCATTTGTTTAATTATTTGCTCTATATTCTCTCAAGATCCTTCATCATGCTGTTTGTTTTTCCAGAACCCAAGATTCCATGGACCTCTCTTTCTCACCTTCTATTTCATCGTAGCTGTAGAATTCCATGGAGATTGCGATCTAGGGTTTCTCTCTGCTCTATTGGCCTGATTTTTCGTTTTTAGGGTTTCTTTCTGAAATAGAAAAAAAAAACCCAATAAGTTTCAATCGAGGCTTACTCGGTCAAATCTTGAATCTCCAGTCTGAAACCCCTCCATTTCTTTTGAGTGAGGGGAAAAAGTATATAAAAAAAAATGAAGTGATTGTTTTCTTATTTTTTTCTTTTTGCAGCTTATGGGGCCGAAATGATGAAGGTGTATAGTATGTGAGATGAAAGAACATGCAGATCGATAAAATAGGATGAACTTTTCAACCCTTTTTTTTTTCAACTGTTCTGTGAATTATTTTATTTTTTTCTTTTTCCTTTTGGGGTTTGTGGGTTTTGCGAGAATGATTTGGTATTGTAAGGCCACAATAATTAGTAGAGATTTTTCAGATTGTGTTCATGCCCTTCATGCATGCCTTCTCTCTGTGTCTGTCCCCCATTAATTTTTACTTTCTACTTTGCTTTAATTATCATTACTACTGCGTGAAATTAATTCTTAATTTTGTAATTAATATTAATTTTTTTTGTTTGGGCATTGAACTTTTAATATATATATATATATCTGATTTTACCCAATTTCCCAAGCCTTGAATACGCAGCCCTCATGATTGCCCACTGACAAAAGAGTTGAAGCTTTTTTCTATGCCTATTGCCACTGCAAGCGAGAGATGCTTCCATTATTAGCGTGTCACCGCGGCGGCGCGTGGAGTGCCGAATCAGCGAGTTCCGGGACGGCGCTTGGAGGCGACGTGCGGCGGCGGCGGCGGAAAAGAGGGATTTGAAGGGGGTTTAAATTAATTAGGGTTTGGGTATGGAGATCTGATATGATCTTGTTTCAGTTGGAGGTGTGGAGGTAGCCAGCTACAGCTAGCTAGGGTTTCGCCTTATACTTATAATTCCTCTGTACATGTCGTAGTCGTAGCCCGTAGGGAATGTATTTCTTTTCTTTTTAATTATTTTGTTAATCTACCCTTTATTTGCATTATTATTTGGGTGAAAATACTATTATAGCCATAATATATATATATATATATATTTTACTTGGCTATAACTATACTTTTCTTTATACCATTTTAAAAAGTTTAAAAGTGATGTGTTTAAGAGCTTGTTTAGATTTGGTATGCAATTCTGTTTCTTGTATATAATTTTGAATTTGAAACTTGATAATAATGCATAATTACATTATACCAACCAAATAAAAACTTTAAAATATATTATATTCTGTTGTATTATAATCTCATTTGGTTTTTGTTAAAACTAAAACATGTAAAGTTAATATGTTATAAAGTATATAATATTGTAAAATAATAATTATACAAAGTTTATAATATATATTTTAATAAATCAATTAATATTATTTTAGATTTAACTAACCACATGAGACATTGAAAATAATTTAATACCTCATTTTCATTTTTTTTAGATTGCTAATCAATTGTAAGTATTTGATAATTATTTTTATTTTTTGTTTTTTATTTGAGAAACAACCAAACGTGTCCATATAAAAATTTTACTTTAAATTTACGAACAAGGGAAGAAAAAAGTGGTTATTAAACCTGTTTTATTTTTATTAGTTGAAAAAAATGATAAAATAAAAAAACAGACAAGGAAATAAGTAATAAGAACAAATAAGTAACAAAAACTTTTGCGAAAAGGAATCCTTTAACTTTTAAAAATTTGTGTTATGGTGTGATTTGTAAATTCATGGATGTTTTGGAAATATTTAAATATTTAAAAATAAGTAATATCTAAATTTAGAGAAACTATTATTAGGATGTATTGTTTATAATGTCACAACCGTTTACTTTTTTTTTTTTTTTTTAATATAGTATAAAATTGACTTTTTCTTAACGTGTTTTCTACTTTGATTTGGATCATTAAACAACACATGTATTTTATGCTATTCGTGTAAACTAAAAATTGTTGGGAGAAAGTACAGAAATAGAGACTATAATGGTAATTTAGGCTAGTTAATATTAATATAAGCATCAGGAGTTTTTGGAAGAATGTTTACAAATTGAACTAAACAAATTACCAAATTAATTATCTATTTTAGGTTTTATGTATCTTTAAAATTGAGTTGGCTTTTACTTATGAAACAAGAAACTAGGTTATAGAGGTATATGGTGAATTTAAGCAAAGAGATTCTTAATTAGGTTCTCACATAAAATTTAAAAAATATATTAAATTATTGTTATTATTTTTTTTATTATCAAATAGTGTTATAGCATTAGCATGTTCACATAGATAAATATACCAATAAAACAATAAATTACTAATTTATATATTTTTTTTAAAACAAATTTTAGCAAGCCGCTTTTATTAAAAAAGAAAATTAAATACATTAATTTGAAAATTCTAAAAGATGGAAGATTAAAACCATTGAGAGGTATTTTAAAGTTTTATTTCAATGAAGTCCTGTAGAAACTTCAAATAATTAAAATTTTAATTAAACTTAATCCTGTATTAGTGATGTTGATGAATTTATGTATGAATAGATTGATCGGTTAGCTAAGAAAGATATGTTTTTTTATATATACAACCTCCATTCTAATAGTAAACATGGTAGCTTTACTCTCATTTTTGTTTACCTATTTATATAATATTTAATGAATACAATAATTTCACTACAAATTTATTTAATAAAAATATATTAACCTAACTTAAATAATCTAACTAAAATAAACCATCACTAAAAAATAATAATTAAAATAAACTAGTCCACTCTATGCAAAATTATACTCAATGATACGAAATAAATATATATTTATAAAAATATTATTACTTTTTATTTATTTTTAAATGTCAGCATAAGTTTGAAGCAGCCTCGTTATTTCTTTTGTTTTTCATCTTTCGGTTGCAACATACAAAGCGGGCCAACAAGCTTGAAGCAGCTATGGAAGGCGGGAAGAATCTGCAAGTCTTCTGGACGAGCCGTACTGGCACTGCTCCTCCCACACTTTCCCCACATTCACCGCAGATCATTTGTTGCCTGCTCTGTAATTTGTACTCAACCAGAAGCAGGACGCGATTCCGACGATTCTGATTGATTTCACAAGTAAAATTTCCCTGCCGGAGAGTTCTTGCCGACGGTCATCTTCTATAGAAGATCGTTGCTCTCATTTTCACTAGGAGTTGCGATGCCGGTGGCCAATTTATGGTCTATAATATATGGACATCGAACATATACGATGTTCCTCCGCGGAAGGAGCGGCCATTTTTTTTAGCTTTTATCTCATAGATTTCCGAAGAACTTTGGATTCGACGGCCAGCGCAACTCAAAATTCGAGTTCGGTTTTGGAACTACGGTGCGTTCTGCAGCAAGCGCGACTGCGAGGTAAATTTGCGGGTGAAAGTATTTCTCGATTTGGAGAATCACTTCTTGAACTGTGAATATTTTCTGCACTTGAAATTTTCTGAACTATTTCCTTATAGAGCCTTAAGTTTTGAGAATCCTTGTTTTTGGTTCATGTTCTTTCGAAGTAATTGGACTACAACGTACGTCACTGATGCTTATGGTGTTACTTTGGTCAATCGATTATTCCAGAATTCCAGATGCTAAAAGTATTGGATTACGCTCCCATGTTGACATTTATATGGTGTGGTAGAGACTTGATACTTAGAAACAGCAAACTCATGGGGCATTGGCTGGATGCCTTTTACATCTGGAAACAACCAGCTGCATAATTGATGTTTCTGGCACAGTTTCTTGATGACAATTTTAACGGTACCCTTCTTTTTCATCTTGTTTTAATCTTTTACGAGTTATGTTATGGTAGATTTAATAGGCTATTCTCTTTCTTGCCACTGGTTAGTTAAAATCACGGATTCAATTTTAAAGAAAAAACTATGTCTATGGTTCACGCCTAAATATAGCTGTATATATCATGTTCCAGGTATGTTCTCTAGTTACAAGAAACTACTGATTTTACCTCAGATTATTACACTACAATAGATTTCACTTAGTTTGTTGGAGGGTTTGGACCTTTCGAGTAATACAAGTGATCAGCTACTGAACGTAAAATTGGTCACAGACTCGCAGCTAGCTTTGTGCTGCCTTTATGGGAATTGCTTTTTACTTATCTTTTTCCACGAGTAAACACGTTCGTTTCACAAGTAATGTGTACCTTTTGGAACTTCTCGACTAGCTCCGTTAGGAATTATTCTTTTTCAGGTTCTGATTACTGGTTAGTTCTTCTGCCAGAGTTTCCAACTCTCTGGTAAAATCGAATGATGAAACTGTAATTGAAGAGTTACTATAAGTTTGTTCAACTTCGAAATGACTGGGAGATATGTGCCTTTTTGCCTCTTGGCAGGACGCTGGCAAAATTTCCAAGGTTGCATACAGTTGAAGTCTCTCTACAGTTTCATGTGTTGTTTAGTGACCTTAGTCCCATTGTGTTGAATAATCCTAATTAAGTTTCTCATGATCACCCTTGTTTTCGATTAACTGACCATGTTCTTCAAAAGAAAATTTAATCTGACCTCATGACGACCTTCCCCATTCTCCAAAGGATGATAACTTCCTCTTTCAATGTTATGATTTTTTATTATAGAAGCATGGTTAAGAATGCGACCATAAGTTCTGATAAAGGGACGATCATGGATGTATAAGTGTGGGAGTAAAAGTATGAAAGCTTATATCCGAAGTGGACAATATCATACCATTCTGGAATGTATAAAGGGTCCATTGTCCTTAACTAATGGTATTTAGAGACACGCTCCTGATTAGATTACGAGTATATAAGTGAGGACTATAATATCTCATTGGTATGCATGAGGCCATTGTCCCAAACTTGTCCATTGGAATCTAGGAAACCATAGCCTTATACCATGTGGGAGGGTGTCAACTGTCAACACGATGTTCATTAACTTTACTTTATTCTCTATCTCACAAACCAGCCCTTGATTCTGCTACCCCAAGATGGTTTTCCAGATGCTTAATTTAATGCAATCAACTTCAGTTTTAGGTGTTCGTGCTTCCAAATTCGCATAGCAGCCTCGATCCCATTTACTATATCCAGTTGTAATCAGTTTGAGAGGTACGAGTTATCCAGTAATGGGAAATGTCCTATACTGTGGTAGTACGGGTATTAGTTCCTGGGAAGAACTGATTGGCTATAGGCTATCTTATGCTGGTACAAAATTTTCTACTAACCTCTCTATGTCCCTCCTATCTCTACAATAATACGATGTTCTTTTAGACTCTACCCAAAATGAGATGTTATCATTAAGTATCCTAACATGAAACCGTCCAAGATTTGTTAAAACTTAAAGGAGTGTAGTCCAATTAATGGCAGTATCACAAATTACAGTGAAGCTAATAGAAAGAAAAGGAACAAAATCCTCCAAAAAAAAATGGAAAAAGAAAAGCCGAATGAGCTAATCTTGGTGTTCTAGGGATATTGAAAGGAAAGTAACCATTGTTATTAAGGAAATTGATAGAAAAGATTGGTGACCCTCGTGTAGCCTATCACTAAATTTTTTATAAGTATTTATTCTTTTGGGAAAAATAAATGATATATCTTCCATGATTCTCTCTTGTCGGTCAAAATCTAGTACTAGTATTGCCTAGTCAATAGAAAAATATTATTAGATATGATTATTTTATATATTTTTTTTAGTTCAAGAGCATGATGATTCTCTAACTTTGATTATAATATGTTATAATCAATTATGTTAATATGTTTTAATCAATTAGGTTCGAAGTTAGCAATCGAATATGTTGTAGTTTTTTTTTAAGTACAATATGTGGGGTGGAGATCGAACTCACCAACCTCTTGGTTGGAGATATGTACCAATTACCATTGAATTATATTCGTTTTGACGAAAATCTCGGAGTTACCGAGACATGAGACAGTGAGGAAATTAATATTAAGTCCTTGTGGAGTTGTCATCACATGCGGCATTTTTCTTCTTCGATATTGACAGGGTAGAACGACTTGGCTGACCGGTGAAGTAGCCACTAAAATGGAAGTTCGAAGAGTCAATAGTCAAGAGTCGAGACCCAAACTGGAGATAAGGTTTCTCTCTCTCTCTTCTTAATCATTTTATCTTTGATTTTTCTTGGGCTACTTCCTTGCAACAAAATAATATTTTTGTTTAGGTTAAACTTTTATGTCCATGTATTTTGATATCTAAACCTTAAATTGTTTTATATTTTAAATTTTCTCATATAATTTAATTCTTAAAATTTGAAATTACTTTAATCCTCTTCTTTAATCATTTTAAGTTCAACATAAGGCTCTATCTATTTCGAAATTTGACACTTGGACCTCTATTTGTTTTGAATGGATTTTAGGTGAATTTTTAATCCGAATAGATTTGAAATGAATCCGGTTCTATGTGATATTTGTAAATAAAATGATTTTAGTAAATTTTCAAATTAAAATAGTTGGATTTTACAAGATTTAAAACATCAATTATATTAATTAAACCTCATTAGACTTTATCTTCTCAATTACAAATTAATGGTTTAGGATCAGAAGACTTTTAATAAAATCAAGCGGACATCGGAATGCCAATATGAGCTTAGCTCAGCGGTAATTGACTCTCTGATGAATAGATTATGAGTTCGAATTCCTTATTCCTTCTCCAGACCAGCAAATCTAATCAACATTTAAAAAAAAATTCAAAAGCTTATTAAACACAAAATTTAAAGTCGAGGGTCCTAAACTAAAAATTTATGAACTTGTAGATAATTTTTAAACTTAAAAATTTTATTAGACGAAAAATTAAAAGTTTCAGTACTAAATTTGTAATTTAATCTTAAAAATTTTAAATTATAATAACTGAAGTATTTAATTGAATATGAATTTTACAATTCCAAATTTGGGCTCGTTTGGTCGTTGGTACCTATGCAATATTCTATTCCTCAAACAAAAGGAAAAAAGAAGAAGAAGAGATATTCGAAAAGTGTGGGTGCGTATCATCGGCGAAAAGTACGTGGGAGTCTATCTAGCTAGAAAGAGAAACGGAACGGAAGTGGGGTTGAAAAGAGGGCGTGGTGTGGTGTGGTGTCGACATGGATGGTGCCATGATGGTGTCATTAGCTCGCCACGCGCCCCTCGCCTTCCGTTATACTTATATCCCGTTATCCTCCTCCTTCTCCCCGCTCTTCGCGCCCCGCCTCCGCCTTCAGCCTTTTCGTCTTCTTCAAGTTTCTTCCATTCCTCTCTCTGCATTTCCCTCTTCCTCTTCCTTCAAGTTTCTTTCATCTTCTCGCCCTAACATGGGATCTCTCTCTGCCCTCCTCCATCCCCTGCACTACCCTACTGCTCGCCGAGATGAGTCTATTGTCGATGATTATCATGGCGTTCAGATCGCCGACCCTTACCGATGGTAAACCGAAATCCTGTTTCCGCTTTATTCTTTTATTGCAGATATTGCTGCTGCTCTTTCTGGTTTTTTGAGGAATTTTATGAGTCAATGGAGTCTTCGCTATTTAATTACTTCTTTTGACAATCGATGAATGTCGTCAATCGCGTTTGTTGAGATAGCATAGCCATCGGACTTGGTTGCATTTTTGGCGGAACAAATTCTATCCTGCAATTATATTATTATTGTTTGAACATAATTCTCGCTTTTGGAGAAGTCTAATTGCATTGAGACTTATTTTGTTCGTAGGCTTGAAGATCCTGACGCCGAAGAAGTGAAGGAGTTCGTACAGAAACAGGTGAAATTGACGGAGTCGGTGCTTCAGAAATGTGAATCTAGAGAAAAGCTCCGCGCCAAAATCACTGAGCTATTTGATCATCCACGATATGAACCGCCTTTTAAGCGTGGGAATAAGTACTTCTACTTTCACAATACTGGCCTTCAAGCGCAGAGCGTTCTTTATGTTCAGGTTCGTGGACTTCGTATTCGGATTCTTTATGTTTTGGCGTGCGCTCTTTAGGTAGCTAATGAATGTATTTGCATGTGTTTGTTTTTTCGTTTCTTCCGATACTGTCTCTCAGGATAGTTTGGATGGAGAACCTGCGGTTCTGCTCGATCCCAATGCGCTAAGCGAAGATGGAACAGTCTCGTTGAGTGCTCTTTCAGTCAGCAAGGATGCTAAATACATGGCTTATGGGCTCAGTTCAAGTGGCAGCGATTGGGTGACAATTAAGGTCATGCGAGTCGATGATAAGAAAACTGAACCGGATACATTATCCTGGGTGCGTAGTTGAAGTATATTTTTTTTCAATGTTTACTGGAACGGCAAAAAGTAGACAGTAATATGGCCCAATGGTAGATCTGATTTTATATATGGGTCTTCTATGATGTTTCAGGTAAAGTTTTCAGGTATTAGTTGGACAGTTGACGGCAAAGGTTTTTTCTACAGCCGCTATCCTGCTCCCAAGTGAGTTACATGTAAAATGATAGTTGGGTTTCGAGCAGTATTATCCAATCAACGATTGTATGTTTGATTGAATTTTTATTACACTACGGATTCTTGTTAAAATTTATGAAACATGGACTAGTGATATAGAGCATCGAATGTAGGAAATTAGTTTCGTCAATAAAACTTCCTCTCTTCAACTTCAGCAGTAACTTTTTGATTAACTAGTTTGAAGCCAAGCAGTTTAGTCAGCAGGATTGATTTGAACTTCTTTTTTCCCTTTTATTCTTGATAATGAACTACACAAATAAATGTTTGTTTTTTCTCCTTGTTTTTTGTACTGTAGAGAAGCAGGAGTAGATGCTGGTACGGAGACGGATGCAAATCTTTATCATGAAGTATACTATCATTTCTTGGGAAGTGATCAGTCTGATGATGTCTTATGTTGGAGAGATCCAGACCATCCTAAATACCTTTTCTCAGCCACTGTTACTGATGATGGAAAGGTGATAATCTCCCGTTTCATTGATTTTGGAGCTTTCATGAGGAGGAAAATAGTAGAGGATTGGTTTCTGATATTCTTCCCCTATGTTTGCTATATCATGGTCTTAAAAACCATTATTACTGTTACAACTGTATCACTAATAATTAGTTTTACGACTTCTGCACTGCTGTTTAACTTATGGCCTTGTTGTTCGTTTCAAGGCCTGCATATTCTGCATATTCTTACTTGGCCGTTCTGAAAAAAATGCAACTGTTTCTTTGATCGTCTCCCTGAATCTTGAACAGATTAAGCTGCCTTCTGTTATGGGCTTTATCAGCAAAACTTTGAGATGATAGAGATACTATTTAGCACAGTGTTGTAATATACTTCATGTGCCGTGCGTCATCTTAATCCTCCTAGCTTGCAATATACTTCTTTCCTGTTAGATCTCTCTATCATCTGTACAGCTTAAATGATCAATGTGAAGGTTTGACCACCTCTTTTCAAGCCATAATAGGTATAAAATGTATTGGATTGTGCCAAAATAAACCATAGAAGATACAGTAAGATGTTAAGGTTTAAAGAACTTGTAATAGTGTTGTTGTTATGCTAAATTTATTCAATAGAGGATATAGGATTGTTTTACACTCTATATTATTGACATGTATGCCATTACCAATTGACCTTAAACTTGTCAATTCTCCAATTCAAATTTCCCCATAAGTGGTTTTTAGCTTGAAAGCTCGTGTATAATTAAAATATTCCTCATATATTTCCTTTTTTATTGATCGTTATGCAATTGCTTAGCATTTTTACTAACACCATTCTAATTTCCAGTATGTCCTTTTGGAAACTGATGAGGGTTGCGATCCAGTCAACAAATTTTACTATTGTGACATGTCAGCACTTCCTAATGGACTTGAAGGCTTTAGGGGGAAAAGTGACCTGCTTCCTTTTACAAAGCTTATTGATGACTTTGATGCTCAATATCATGCAATTGCAAATGACGATACACTGTTCACCTTTATAACAAATAAGAATGCTCCAAAATATAAGCTTGTAAGAGTTGATTTGAAGGATCCTATGGTTTGGACAGAATTACTTCCAGAATCTGAAAAGGATGTGCTAGAATCTGCAACTGCTGTTAATGGTGACCAAATGATAGTGAGCTACTTGAGTGATGTTAAATATGTTCTACAGATTAGGGACTTGAAATCAGGTTCCTTGTTGCATAAACTACCCATCGATATTGGCTCAGTATCTGGAATTTCTGCGAGGCGTGAAGATAGTCTAATTTTCATAGGGTTTACTAGCTTTCTAACACCTGGAATTATATACCAGTGTAATTTGGAGTCTGGGATTCCAGATATGAAGGTATTCCGTGAAATTGTTGTTCCTGGATTTGAGCGCTCAGAGTTCAATGTTAACCAGGTAAGAGTACTTTATATGTTGAAAATTTAGGTCCATTTTATCTTGCTGAGTTATCATTGTCAATTGTGGCATGTTTATTTTAACTGTTTGGCTATTTGTTTCTTTAGTCAATTTGGTCCATTCATTGCATTATTTCCACTTGACCCTTGAAATTTATATTTCTGGGACTCTCTAGTTTGAAGCTATCTCTCTCAACACCAAGAAATATGCATCTCTTTTGGATCCTTTTCTCTTCAAAATATTTTATGGTTCTTCTTATGTCTAGGTTTTTGTACATAGCAAGGATGGCACCAATATACCAATGTTCATTGTGGCCCGAAAGAACATTGTTTTGGATGGATCACACCCTTGCTTGCTATATGGTTATGGTGGATTTAACATTAACATCACACCATCTTTCAGCTTGAGTCGTATTGTACTTGCAAGGCATTTAGGTGCTATTTTCTGCATAGCTAACATTCGTGGCGGTGGAGAATATGGGGAGGAATGGCACAAAGCAGGTTCTCTTGCAAAGAAGCAGAATTGCTTTGATGACTTCATTTCTTCTGCTGAATATCTTATTTCTGCCGGTTATACCCGGCCCAGTAAGTTATGCATTGAAGGTGGAAGCAACGGAGGACTTCTTGTTGGGGCTTGTATTAATCAGGTGTGAAACAGTTTCTAAATTTTATTTTACACATGCATACGGCACCTGCAGTGCACATATCTGTAATTGAACCAACTCTTCAATGAGGTTCTGAAAGCATTTCTTTGGCAGAGACCTGACCTTTATGGCTGTGCATTGGCTCATGTTGGTGTTATGGACATGCTGCGATTCCACAAGTTTACGATAGGTTGGTTCACATCCTGTAGCAACATTATTTTCTTTATTCATGAGCTCCTTGTTTGATATAGTGCTTGTCTTTTAGGTCATGCATGGACTTCTGATTATGGTTGTTCCGACAATGAGGAAGAATTCAAGTGGCTAATCAAGTGAGTGAAGCTTCATTCTCTGCATCTCATATATATGCCATTAGCTGCTACACATCGTAGTTGACTGAATGTTATCTGATTCCTGGTGTTTTTTTCCTCCTTGCTGCTGGAATTTCTCTCGGCTGAAAATGCTTATTGACTACCTAATTAGTAACATAATAATTGGCTTGTTTCTGTTTTCTGACCTATTGCTCAAAACATTACAAAAAGAAAGATTGCACTTGCGACGACTCGCTTAACTTCAATGCTTTGAGCTTGATGATTGGTCTTTTTATTTGCTGTTTGTTCTAATTCTGTTACTGTTTCCAGGTATTCCCCCCTCCACAATGTGAGGAGGCCTTGGGAGCAGCATCCTGATCAATTTGTGCAGTACCCAGCAACCATGCTACTGACTGCTGATCACGATGACCGTGTTGTGCCATTGCATTCGTTGAAGTTATTGGCGGTCAGTCTTTTTCTAATATGTGAAACCATGTCTCAACAGAGTATTTTTTGGTTGATCTTTGCATATAAACTCAGCTTTTCATGCATTGAATTGGAAATAATTTGGAACGGTTTGTTTTGCTATATTTTTACATCACTTTTGTTCAAATTGGCCAACATAGGATGATGATTAGATTACACTTAAAATCTTCACAGCAATTTCCGCCTTCTGACACGTTAAATTTTCAGACAATGCAATATGTTCTATGCACGAGCTTGGAGAAAAGCCCCCAAACGAACCCCATTATTGGTCGCATTGAGTGCAAGGCTGGCCATGGAGCCGGCCGCCCTACAAAGAAAATGGTAAAATCTCTTCTCTTCTTTTTTGGATATAAAGAAAAGGGACAATATTTTACGTGTGGTTTGACATTCGTTGTTGAATTTTACAGATAGACGAGGCATCTGACCGTTATGCGTTTATGGCCAAGATGTTGGAAGCAACATGGATCGATTAAATTAGATACCACAATCACACAAAGTGGTCTACGCCTTCGGGGCATCAGATACTCTTAAATTTTGCGTAGTCTTAGTCTTGTTTATAAGAACTCATCCCCTCGTAATTTATATTTTATTTGAGCGGCCATATTACTGGCAGAGAATCCATAATTTCAAATATTTGAACTTTTAATTTTCACCTGAGCAATAACTTATCACCATTATTAGTAAATTTACTTAACAAAAGCGTACTATATGTTAATTTTCAATTAATTTATCTTATTTTATTTTATTTTATTTTTCGAAATATCACTCTTAATCCGAAAGTCACAATCCTCAATTCTTAACTTAAATTAGCTTTTAGCTTAAATTTAGATCGAGTACGATCTCCCACATTGATAATTGATGAATGAAAAAAGTTTTGATTATTACAGAAATCTATTCTAAGTCACCAAATTAAAAAAAAAAATCTATTTCAAATGATCAAATTAAAATACCAGGAAGACTACTGAGAACTTGAAGCCATCATTAACCAGTTGATATTTTCAGAAGTTGATAAAAGGGAAGAACAATTTCAAAACCCCACGAGAAAGATTGGTGCAGGAACAGACCTTCATTCAGTGAAATGGGAGTCCATTTTAATATCCGTAACGTCAAGTTGCAGTATCTCTGCTCTGCAACTGAGAATTGATCCAAAACTGAAACACAAAAATCAATTCTCTTAGCTTTCTGGTAACTTTAAATACAAGGTTCAGAAAATAAGTGTTCCTCATACCTGGGGTGTGTGCGACCAAGATCACCATGGACAAATTCTTTAATGTATGTTCCAGCCTGTCACACAGAAACGTTAGCATTTAAAAGTGTATAAATCTGATTTTTTATACATAGGACTATTTATTCATCCATCACAAACTAAGGTAGTCCTCATTCAACGTTAAAAATATACCTGGGTACACAAATGCAGAAGATAATACTGAGAACTTTCAGCAAACTTCTCGATTTTCATCCTAAAAATGAGGAAAGAAAACATCATTAGTGATTCTTAGGGCAAGCATGAATGGATCATTGCATCATTGTATAATTGGAAAAGTTCCAACCAGTGAATGATCTTTTCGCGTTCTAATGGACTACGACGATGAAGCACTCTTATTGGAGTTCTCTGCAAGACTTTCTGCACAAGAAACAGATAAACAATTCCATAAGCATATTTTGCCAAGAAAAGAAATAGAAAAGTTTAAGCTATAGAATAAGCATGCATTCAAAATACAGCTTCCTGGTAACTTAAAGAGTATATTTATGAGAATCTTAAACAGGACTGAGATACACGAAATATGAGCATCGAGCTTGCAGAACTCCTCACCAAGTCTTTTAGTGATGATATTGACAATAAATCGTCATCCTCAAGTGGGCGAGATGTCCACACAAGTGCAGCATATTGCTTCTGCATAATTAACACAGAGCTAGTAACCAATACAGAATGCAGACTTCTTATTCCACTAGTAAGCACAAGCCTCGTTCCATATAATTGAACAGAACTCAGTAATTGTAATCATCAAAAAGATTGTTCAGAGGAAAACCTGCTTCTCTGCTTCTCCTTCCTGCACAAAGGCCCAACCCTCGCTGCCAACAACTTTCAGATTTCTTACGCCAACCTGCATTACAATTTGATTGGTATGCAGTTCGCAATTATTTAAACCAATAGAAGAAGCAACACAACATGAACAGTATGTAACCAATTTATTTTCTGAGCTATTTATCTTTGACTCCATTTCATTTATAATCATCTCAGATGGGATATGTCGAGCATTCTGTATCTCAACCAGGAAAGGTCTACCTGAACCCAACATTCGAACCTGACAAGAAAATTAAAATATTAATTAAACAGTAAATTAGCTTCACGTCTGTCACTTAAGTGAAATCAGATTTTCAGTACATCGAGATCCTCTCTACCAGCAGCATGGAACTTGTAACTATCACCTTGACACAGAGGAAGAATATTGTTGCCTAGAATCTCCTGCAGAAACCCATGATACTATCAATTTTCTCATGCCCAATGAACAGTTGTACAATAGAAAAGTTAGTCACCAGAGGAACAACCACTACCTCGACAGATGCTTCTCCCATTCTCTCGTCACCAATGACCCAGCATGTTTGACTCACATTTCTTGAATACTACAATAAAATGAAATAGTTCATAATCCAGAAAGTTATGAGTCAGTGAATACTCAACGAAGTCTACCTGGGGGGCAAAAGAAAAAGTAGTAAAGCAAAACTTAGCTTACCTTAATGTATCTACCAACCAAGTATATTGGAGCCCTATAACAAATTAGAGCTAAATGGCATGGTTCATTGACCTATGTAGATTTGGGGCGAGAGAGAGAGAGTACCACAATTAGTAACCAATTAAAAATGAAACGAAAACCTGAATGAGAAAGTAAGCATCAAAGTCCTAAAAATGTAAGCAGAACACAAAGTTAATCTCTCGAGTCTCTTAAACTGGGAATAGGAAATGACAAAATGAACAAGATTCACACCACTTTTCCTTCACCAAGAGCCAGTAGTTCAGTTTATTGAGTTTAAATCCTTGGATCAAACATCCATATACTTTCGGTGAATTATTTTTTTGGATCGAGTATACTTTCAATGAAAGCATATAGTAAAGGTCACAATTTTCTTAATATCTGGAAGGACAAAAAGACCAAAGTTCATTCCAGTGAATGGCATCATTTTTTAAATCTATACAAAAAACCTACCTTTTCTTGAGGAAATTCAAAGCACTTAGGAAGTTCAACTTCTTTTGATGGGTTGAAACAATCATCAGCAACAGAATTGGCACCACAGTTTGAGATATCCGAGGGTTCATCATTGCCAGCTGCAATAGTATCATCAATAGTTTCTGAGCTATAATCACGGCTTTAACAATCCACAAATCCATCTAAAGTTCACATGTCAGAGGTTACTGATTCAGTACGTGTAAACAATACAAATCAATTCTCTACACTGTGTTTTTAGAAGTTCAGAACTGATTGCAGCATCCCTATAGGTTTCAGGAGGTAGGAAAAACAAGAAGGCCTCTAGGATAAAATAAGAGAACATATGAAATGGTATTGGGCACTCTCGCACAAGTTTGCTTCACATAAGACAATGACAATTTTTGCTCAACAGATACAAAAGAGGTAGCGACAATTTGATAACAAAGGTTCAATTAACTAACCAATTTTTCTCATCTTGCAGCCGCCCTGGCTTCTTTTGATGGAATTATCATTGCAGCTTGAAGCTTTAGGATGACTATAAGTTAAACGGATGCGCAAACCACTTGAACTAGATTTGCAGTCCTGCATAACTTCATGCATAAATATTAATCAATGAACTTTTCCCTTCAAACGCCCAAATCATAAGAGAAAAACCTACTAAAAGAATAGTCCACCTATTAACAGTTGTCTTCAGTAAACACCAGAGAGAATTAATATCGAACAAAAGAGAGATACAATCATGCAACTCTACTCACCAGTAAAGTTTCAAGAGGCTTTGTTATACAGATTTTTAATGCATCCTTTGCCGAAAGACATAAAGGAGGAGGCTTGCCCTGAAACCAATGTTCAGAACCATATTTTCTTTTCAAATACAGCCTGCAATGCATGGATGAAAATAATAGTTAGTAAATCAATTGACACTTTCAAATGAACTATTGAAAAGGCCCACTTGGCGGCACAAACGCAAGAGGTTTCAAGAGGATTATTTTCTTCAGCCATGTCTCATATTATTATAAAATCACCCAATAATAATAACTTTCAAAAGGTGATGTGTTTTAGAGCTTATATGATAACCATTTCCTTTTCTTCTGTTTACAACATGAATTATCCAAACAGTGTTTGTTTTCTTTTTAAAAGATACTTCAAAAAAATTAACCGAATTCAAAAACTCACAAAAGTAGTTTACTAAAAAGTTTGTATTTAATTTTTTGTTTTTTCAAATATTAACTGTTAGATACTGCTCTATTATAACTTGTTTTCCATTCCTCTAAACAGAATTTATTTCATTAATCTTTGCATGTACTTTCTCTCACTGATCTGTTTCTGCATATCACTTTTCACACAATATCTCTTGTTAATCTCTTTTCAAGTAAATTCTCACTTTAACTCTCCGAATAAATTAGCAGTAGCCACAAAGTTTTCTTTATAAATTACAAGTCAATAAAAAAGAATTAGAACAAAAAATCGGAAACAGTAATAGGTACCAAAAACAATTTATTAAAGTTTTTGTTTTTTTTTTTTAAATCTAGGAGGACGGACGTGTGTGTTGGTTAGTTGGGGGACACTCTTACCAAACAAGCTTCTCATTCTCCAGCATAATCGAAGGAACTGACACCTCAAGAGAAAAGCTATCAATCTGATGGCCCTCTTTCTTTACCATCTCAGAAATTGAGACAGCTAAATCATCAGCTCCTTTACATTTCACAAAGTTACCTTTGTCGTCAATGTAAATGAACTGCAAAATACCTAAACACAGCCTGCAAGTGTTTCTATTATTATCATCATTAATTGCTTCCTTATCAGAACCCAAGATTGATGCCGAAACTGACAAAGAATAATTGTGTCTTTCAATCCCAGATAGGCGAATGATGCAGGGGACGCATACCTGCAAAGGAAATATGACTCAGACGTCATCCACGCCATCCCAAATCAGTAATCATAGATGCAATTCCAACACATGACAGTATTATTTCTCGAAACAGTAAAAAATAAACCTAATAACACCACCGAAACGCATTATATAACATAATAGATGCCGATCAACTGTAGACCACTAATAAGTCCAGATAAAAAAATGCTGTCGGCCATGCTACTATTATCATCGTCATCTTCTTCTTCTTCTTCTTCTTTTTATTATATCATAAAATCATTATCATCAGCATCATGCCAATAAAACAGACATTGAAACACAACGAAATTTCCTCCAAAATACAAACTATCAAGTTATGATTCATCGCATTCCTAATAACTATGAAATTTCCTGTTGAAATTTAGGTAAAAATGAAGGATAGCGGCCTAATGAAGAAGCACATTCAAATATAACCAGAATTTCCTCCAAACTGCAAACTGTCAAGTTATGAAGTGATAGTTTCATCGATCGCATTCTTAACGACGGATATTTTAACAATGAAATTTTAGGTTGAAGTTCAAGAAAAAATTAAGGATAGCGAACGAATGAAGAAGCACATTCTAACACAACCGGAATTTCCTCCAAACTGCAAACTATCAAGTTATGAAGTGACAGTTTCATCGATCGCATTCTCAACGACGGTTATTTTAACAATGAAATTTTAGGTTGAAGTTTAAAGGAAAAAAAATGAAGGATAGCGAACGAATGAAGCAGCAAATTCAAACAGAACCGGAATTTCCTCGAAACTGGAAAGCATCAAGTTATGAAATGATAGTTTAATTGATCGCATTCATAACGACGGTTATTTAAGACTATGAAATCCTAGATTCAGAGACAAGAAAACGTACCCCAATCGACAACAAGTCTTTCATGACGTGAGAAGGAATCTGCGGGACGACATCGTCGAGCAGTTGCAGTTGTTCATTCTGAGAAATGGCTTCTTCTGGGGCGGAAGTAAGTAGTAGTGCTTCAGAATCAGATTGCACTTCGTTCCGTTGGCCCGCCATAAAAGAAGTCCTGGAGAGAAGGCAGCCTCCGCCGACTTGTTAGTTTTAGTTCACTTCACAACTTTGGCGGAAAGGGAAGGGAAGTTTATATACATTTTACTCGATTAGGTTTAAAACCATTGCATTTTTTTAAATATTTTGA
>NW_019104488.1:6672466-6691371 GCF_001995035.1 Momordica charantia
AGAAAAGGCAAAATAACATACTTTGGTGCTGATTGGTTATGGAAACCACGAATCAAAATTTGACAGCTCTTTATTTTTTAAATGAATTAAAAACTATATATTTCTTTTTAATTTGTCAAAAAGTTCAATTACTGGAAGGGAAATATGGGAAGAAACACAAGAGGAAGAACTAAGAAGGAGAGTGTGGAGTGTCGGTGGTGGGGTCCCACATTAGCACAAATATAATGAATTTTTGCATGTATGTCTCTCACATGGCATGGTTTTGACGAAGGTTTAGATTGCATGTGCTACTGACTGGTGAATTCCCAATTGAGTCAGCGGGGGGTTTTATTTTCCTTCCTTAAAATTTTTAGATCTATAACATGATCATCTATTTGATATATTTATTGAAGCTTGAAGATTGTGCTTTTGCTTACATCTATATTGTTAACACCATTGATAAAATAGTAACTAGCAAAACTATTTAATTTTTCCAACTATTTGCCAGCATTGTTAGAATGATAAAAGACAAATGAAATATCAACTTATAATATAGCTCAATAAATAAAACATTTATTATTATATCCTAAAATTGTGGATAGATTCCATCCATGTAATTATTGAACTTGGATAATAAATAACTAAATAAAAATGTGCATAGTTCCATGGTTAAATCACTCTAGTACATTAGTATACTTGGAATGGAACAATATATAGCAATAATGCAACATACATAATCTTATGCCAACCTAAACATAACTTAATTGGTTAACATTCCCAAATAAAATGGTTGGAAGTTCAAATCTCGGGTGTTTTTGAACTAAAAAAAAAAACTCACAACTCTGTTTTTTGAAGGTTATCTTTTTAGTCCCCGGGTATTTTAAAATTAACCTAAAGAAATAAATCACATTCCGAAAAGGAATCGATTGATTCTCTCCCAATCCCAATTGGTTGGACCATAGGTGCGATGATTTGTAAATAAAAAAGATATAGAGGAAATTTGTTCAAATCTCATGATGGGCACCTACTTAAGAATTAATTTTATGTATTTCATGGCAACAAAATGTAATAGAATCAAACGTGATTAGTCTAAGGTGTGTGCAAATTAGCTCCAACACTAACGATTATCAGAAAGAAAAGAAAAAAACAAACAAATCAAATGCAAAGGCAAATCTTTGCAGTAATTAGGCAGCAAAAAGACCATTTTCGGCATAAAGAGGTTGCCAAAAGCAACAGAAAGGGACTGTTTTTAATGAATAAACTAAAAAGAAGGAAGCGTCAAATCTAGAATTTGAAAACATTTCCGCAACAGGCGCTCATTCCATATATATATATAATAAGTTCAAATTATCACTAGAAAACAACACTGACCCACAGACAGCTGCCTCCCCTTTTGCTGCATGTGGACTGGACATTATTGAAACCATACCCACATAATTACGCAATCCAGTAAACCAAATCGCCAAGCCAAGCAACCTGTAGCATTACAACAGTGCCAGTTAACGCGCCACTTAGATTTAAACTCAATAGATGCAAAGTTATTTTCAAATCAAATGCTCATTATGTCTACAAATCGCTTCAAAAACAAGGTTCAGACAAAAAAACCCTCTTCTCAAGAGAGGGGTCAAAATTTTTCGCCATTGTACTACAGCTTTGATGGCCAGACTTCCCTTGAATGCAATTAGTTGGGAATATTTTAAGGCCCCAAATACTAAGAAATCTGATCGGTGCTTTAGATGAGCTCTAGAGAATCAATGAACAGCTCTAACAAGTTTGAAGTAGCTTCTCTAGTAACCATATATTGCCATCCATCACCTGGGGAGGGCCATTCGAAAACTTTTTCACCCTCTTGTTGGGGTACACCGACACCCAATTGATTCATATGAGACGCTTCTAAATTGATGGGTCCAAACCGATCAGAATAAGCTTAGAGTGTGATTGCTATCGTACTTGATCATAAGTGATCAGAAGGACAACTGTAACTTTTGAGTGAATTAGTTCATCTGTCCTACATGAATCGGTATAAACTTGGCATTCCATGCTCAAGTCCCATAAGGTGCACTCTAGAGGAATTTGTTCCAAGAAAAGGAGAATGATGCAGGCATCACTAGAACATGTGGGCACAAGGCAGAAACAAAGTGAACTCTTTTATTAATAGGTACTTTTAGAAGAATTACGAGATCGATTCTTGGTGTTGGGACTGGGAGTCCCATGTTAGTCTTAGAGAGATTTTTCTAAGAATTATCCAGCACTTGAACATGGACGTGGGCCCTTGGCGGTTATCCTCTGGCTTGTTTGTGGGCACAATCGGTTTAATAAGCAATGTCTTTGACTTGAAAAGATGGGTCCAAACAGCTCTCCTATCAGCTACAACTCTTAAGCAAATGGATTCCTTTATCCTACATCACAACAATTGCACACCATAAGCTTTGTAGTACCCTTGTGCCAGAAATTTCGCAAGAGATTACACAATAAGAAGCTTTATCATTAGTTGTCACATTTTAAGTAGTTAAAGGTAAAAGAACAAGATGTTTCAACATACAATCCTAGCAATAGCAGACTTCCTGTTATCAGCTGCCATTATTTCCAAGCCTAATCATCAATGGATCTAAATTGATATCTATATGCAAATTTCTTTGGTAACTAGAGATTTTCTTGGTTCCTCAATAACCATTTTATTTTTGGTTTTATGTTTTTAAGTTAAGCATATAAACACTATTTCTACTTATGAATTCTTTGTTTTGTTATCTAAAGCATTTTTCACCTTTCCAAATCTTACCATGAGAAGATCACATTATTTCAAGAAGAAGCAGGATGTCAGTATCAATCATCTTCTTAGCCAGGAAGAAAATTTTCCTACGGGTACGCCGAAGTATTACAAAAACTTGCATAAATTCTTTCATCTACGTTTTGTTCAGCGTATTGAGCACAATAACCTTATCATTTCTATCTAGGCCTGAGTGGTAAGAAATGATGACACAGGATAAATCAGCATCCCATTTTTTTCCACTTGAGAATTGTACCCCTACAGAATTCTTCTGTTATCATCTCTCTTCCTTTTTTTTTTCTTTCAATCACCGAGGGGACAGAGGTTACGAGAAAGCCGAATCATCACTAAAATCCTAAATCACTAGGGTTTTGTATTGCTCGATTCAACAAATTCAACCATCCAATTCTGTAATACCAAAAATCAAAAGGGCAAAACTAATCCAAATAATGGATCGGCCTTGTTATTACTTAGAAAAGAAAACGGAAGGCGTCGTCAAGCATTCTAGAAGGTTACAAACGGCAACAACAAAAATGTAAATCGGGTACACCAAGCAGGAAACAGATAAAAACCTAGACTAAAAACTCACAGATTGAAGAATTAAAGCCGTCAATCTTCATCGCTGAAGAGAAGACGAAGCCTGGATGCGAAGAAGCCGGTGGGGTCGAGGGATGCCTCGTGAAGGAGGCTGCGCTTTATGTTCTTCATACGGTCAATTAGGGTTTCGTGTTCTTGTTTGAGAGCCGAAGTGTCCTCTTGAAGGTCGTGGATACGGTACTTCTGACCCAAAGATCGGACGCTTAAGAGCATAATACCAGTCATGGCGAAGAACTGAATGAAGCTATCCTTGCGTTTCAGTGCGTTTGCGAACAGACCAAGGGGTTTTTTGGGCAATTGGAATTCAGGGGCTGAGCTTGACGGAGCTGAGGGAGCCATGGGAGAACTGTAACTGCGAAAACCTTCAACAGAAACGCAGACGAGAAAAGCGATTTCTTGAATCTCTCCGCTGAAATGGAAATGGGAGGAGAAGCGAATAGTGAGAGTAAAAATCCTCTACGGCGGTTGGTTGCCTTCATAAACAACAAAACCAATAGAATTTTGCCACGTGTTACCTCTTGAAAACAGTATTTTTTCTTCCCAAAATTGACTTTGAATGAATTATGAATTTTTAGATTTTGGTGTAAAATTACCAAAAATAATTTATGTAATTATTTCATAAAATTTGTAAAAGAATAGCCAACTTTTACACATTTATTTTAAAATTAATTAGATACAGTTTTTTGTTTGTTTGTTTCCTTTTCCTACTATGTGTCAATCTCCTGTCAATTTAAAATGTGATGGATAAAATATACAGATTATCTTTTTAAGAAATATTTAAATTACCAAATAAATATTTCCACATTTTCAAATAAGTAAAATTTTTTAATTATTTATATTATTTCTACATTAATAATATTTTATTTATATTTTGTATATTTTGTAGACTATTTTGCAATACTACGAAGACATAGATTCATTATTTATGTTGATGTCGAACTCATAAACATTATAAATTTAATCTTAAAAAATTCGAAAATGAATGATCGCATCAATATAAAAGAAAATTGTATTTTACAGGCCAATATTCTACCATTTTAACCTACATCCTCTTATGAGTAGAATGACCTTGGCCCAAACATCTAGGATTAAGGCATAAAAGAGATTATAAGAATCTGTCTAAGAAGACAACGCACAAGAGAAAAAAAAAAATTAAAACAAAAAATAAAAAGCTGGAGAAGCATTATCTAGAGAGAAATCAAGGAAGGGAAAAAAAAAAAAAGTGGCTTCAGTTTCATCCAGGAATCTGCAATAATATTCTTCCAGTTGGAGATGTGTACTAATATTATTCCTGATCTGTACTGGCTAGCAACCGTCGGCTTATATCAGTTGCTAACATATCTATATATTCCTGCAACAACACAACACCTTATATTACATACCAATCAAATTCCCGACACAGCTTTTGTTAACCGTGACGGGAATTGAATAAAGTAATGAACTGATCATTGAACTTTCAACTTTTTATCCAATTAAAATTTACGCCACCGGACACTTGAATTTGTCATTACGCAATCGTGAAATGATAGAAACTTTTTTAAATACTTGAACTGTATAGACATAGTTTAAAGATTGACCTTAGCAAGTATGTCATCGCTGCACAAGTCATTTGCGATATCTTCAGTAGTATGGCCGGAGAATCGAGCTGAACTCTCGGCCACAGCACGAAAGACATCGGTGGCAGAATTGGTAGATATAATCTTTTGAACGAGATCTTGAAACACAATCTAAAAAAACCATCAAAACAATTTGGTTTAAACGAGATCTAGTCGACACTTTTCAAAATTTAAAGATTTATGAGACAGTTTATGAACTTACGGGTGATTGTCCCATGCGAAAGGTCAAGATCGTACGACCAAGTTCGAGAAGAAGGGCTCCAAATTGTCGCATACTAAGTCCTACTTGAACCAACTCTTCCTGGATTTGAGCCCTCACATTTGGATCACTGGAACACCCCTCTTGCTCCAATCGCTCAACAATTCTCTTTAATAAACAATATTTTTCCACAAGACACCATAATAACATAACACATAACATAAGTACTTATGAGCAATATTTAAGGCCATTATTACAACGCTTCAACGTCATGGATTCAAAAATGACAAAACTATATTTTTATTTATGTTTTGGGATAAATAAGAAACGGAAATAAGAAACAATAAACTTGTTTTCGTTGTTTTCAAAATTTCTATACAATTTTTAAAATTTCTTAATAAAAATTGAAAACGAGAATATTACCAAACGGGTCCTAAAAAAAACCTCATAATCGTTTCATCGTTTCATTAATGGCGATAACAATGGCCATAATACTTACCGGCAAGGAAGTGGTGGCATAATCACTTAGAAGCTGTTGAGCATGTCGCAAGACAAGCCCCAAAGATTCAGGAGTTGGCAAATCATGGGGATTGGTAGGCAGTTCCACCCTTGGCAGATCTCCTATACATTGTAATAATATTTATTCAATAATACAAATCAGACCAGGAAGAAACTTGTTCAATTCAATCAAATCAAATCAAAATCGACGATATAGTTGTTCAAAAATTACCACCATTTTGAGATATCGCATGCTCGAGGGGGTTCATGAACTCGAAAATTGTTGTCAAATGAATCAAGAATGGGCTAAAAAGGAGATCAAACACAGAAAATTGGTAGGAGTACACAATTCTCAGAAAGACCTCTTGAAATTTCTTCCTTGAAGAATGAATTGAATCTTGAGGAAAAAAGAAAGGCTTAGAATTTTTCTGTTTCGGCAAATTTTTGTATCTCACAAATTCACCATTAAGTTTTCTTATCATTTTTTTCCCTTTCTTCAAGGTCAATGAACTCTCCGAGTAAAAAGCATATAATCATGGCTGAGAAAACTAGAAAATAGTTAAAAAGAAAAAGAGAGGAAAAAAAAAAAAACTTTTGCGTCTTTAATCACCTGAAAATGGTAGATTTGTGAATATAAAGTCTCGATGGTTCAGCTCAATAATAGGAGTGGCAGCCTCTTATGTGTTAGTATTTTGTAGGAGGGAGTATTGCCTGTCATGAACCTCTAAACCAATTGCATTGTGCCACGTCTTAAATGTCACCGGATTTTTTTTTCTTAGAGATATAGACTTTATTGCTGGTTTTTATTGGCAGAACAAGTTTTAGAACGGGTTAAGACACTTATCTCCGATCAAAAGATTAAAAATTTGAATCCCACGAGAAAATTATAACCTTTTATTAAACTTTAACCTCATATTGGCATAAGATGTTGTTTGTTAAAATAATTTTAATTGTGAACTTAGGATAAGATTATTATGTAATTGATCATTATTGTAAATTTAAGCATTTTTAACAAATAAATTAATGAAAAGACATATCATTTGTGCATAAAAATATATATAAGAGATATATCTAATATAACACATCCTGATATATTTAGGAAGATTTTTCCTCATTTTAAAAAGCCCCTTATTATAAAACATATTGAACCCTTTTTTTTTTTCTATCTTTACCAATGAAAAAAATTGTTACCATATTTATAATTAACTCTTTGATTTTACTATATTTGCAAGTTGCCTTTAAAAATACCCATTTTATGAACCTTTACATCATGTCTACAAAAAACCTTCCTCTTGACATCCTAAATATTGTTCTACTAAATAAATAAACAAACTCCCTTGCTAGTGCTACTAGAAGAGTGGATATCCTCATCAACCAAACAACAAAGTTTGCTTCACATGAATGACGTTGGATACTCATATATTTTTAGATGTCCAAAATTTGGAAACATCCTGCCTTTTTATCTATAATAATAGGTATTTTTTTTTATTTTATTTTCGTACTTTTTTATAATTTATTTGATACATATAATTTATTTGATACGTAGAAGTGGATATGTAAACCCGTATTTTCAAAAATGATAACCTTAAGACAAGGTACCCGAGTTTTATCAGTAGAAGACACGTCCCTATAACCCTTTGGGTACTATTTTCTTTTAAGATGCATGAGTTTTAATTTTATCATTCATTTTTATTATATATATATATATATTCTTTACTATATTCATTAACTAATTATATTCATAAACTACGTTTATATATAGAACAAACTTTAGTTATCAATATAATATCTTAATTTTTAGTGTACACTATTTCATTTTACTCTTTTAATATAGTTAGCGAACATCAACTAAATTGACATAAAAATACAATATTAAATTAATAAAAACAAAATTAATGTATGAATTCAAATGATATTATATTATATTTGAAAAAATATATTTTAATATATAAGTTATAGCACTATTGATAAAGATATTATGAAAACAATAGTACAAATTTTGCCAAACAAACGTTGTTTAAAAGTATTTTCCTGCACACTGTTTAAGAATACCGTACCTATAATTACAAATATCTAATATTCCAAACAAATGAAGAATCCCGAATGAAAAAGATTAGCTTAACTTATACCTTTCGTCACCATGGTGATAACAATACCAAGATTGGCACTTATTTTCTTTATGATTTATTAATTATTGTTAATTGTTTTGCCAAACAAATTTCAAAGAAACACACATACACATATCTAAAAGAAAGTTATCCACGGTATTCGTTGCGATAAGTCGATGTCTTCTTCTAGAAACTTACACAATAAAGGGTCACTCGCACCCACAAAAACAATATGAAACTTCATAATAAACTTGAAAGAATCCGAAAATAAGTCGGTCATATCAGCCAAAACAAAGTACTTTACAACCTAAAGATCTACAATTAAAGCTAAGGCGAAAGCCACGTAATAACATAACTTACTTTTCGAGCATCGTCTGCTGGAGAAGCATTGTACCATAAAAAAAAAACATTGTCCAATCACCATTACCATCTAAGCCCCACTGAATCTGTAATATCCTTCCGCAGATGTGTATTATTTCTCCTGTTCTGAATTGCCCTGTAGCCGTCGGTTCACATCACTTGATAACATCTCTACATATTCCTACAAGAATCCACAACCCGCTTAAATTCCATACAAATCAAATTCTCAACATCCTCATCCTCATCTGTTACTTAGGCCCTAACTCGTGTACTGTCATTGAAAAATTTACAGCTCGTTCTTTTAAAACAAGTGTTTAGAAAAATAGATTCTCAGCAGTTATAACTTAAGTATTTTCGGATGATGCAAGAATAATATTTACCTTAGCAAGTCTCTCGTTGCTGCACAACTCGTTTGTGATATCTTCGCTACTGCTACTGCCAGAAAGCCGAGCTGAACTCTCTACCACAGCACGGAAGACATCCCTAGGAGAATTGGTAGATATAATCCTTCCAGCCAGATCTTCGATCCCAATCTACACAACATAAAATTATTAGTTTTGTTATAACTTCAACAAGCAAAAACAATAACTTCAACAAGTCACAGAATTTTTATTGCGTCCTCTAGACAGATAAATTATAGCATGCATGAAAATGACAATACAAATTACAAAATAGTACATTGAAAGAATAATGCAATAGTCATGTTAAATGTACCTGAAAATTTTGGTCATTAGGTGTATCCACTCCACTACCAGACCTCGCACTGTGAGGCCTTGGCTCTCTTTCCACGTTTGAGGAGGGTGGTTGCATTGGCTCTCTTTCCACATTTGAGGACGGTGGTTGACTTAGCCCTCCTCCAAGCACTTGAGAAACGACTGGCATCATCTGTTGGAACATCCTCGACAAATGGAGACCACCACCCTGGCCTCTTCTTGACCCAGAAAACATGTGTTCAAGATCTCGAGTGTCGACCTGTTGAGCAATTTGATTGACTGTATTTCTCATCTGAGGGCTTTGCGTTAGCTGTTGCAACATATTCCTCAAGACATCTGGAGAGCCAACTCCAGTTTGCTCTGAAAGGCCTGTCAATAGTCCATTCAAAGCAGGGTTCTGCAAAACCTGAGACATACTGCTTGCTAGATCAATTTGGCCGTCAGAACCTAGCCCATGCAAGGATCTGCTATCCACAGTTGGGCCAACAGTCGATCCTAGGGCTGAAGAGGGCTCATGAGCATTAGACGTATTCATAGAAGCACTAGACGCAAGAGATTGTAAGAACGGCTGGCCTGCAGGACCCTGGCTGGTTCCTCCGTCACCCCCCTTAACCTGTGGACTTTGCTGTCTGCCTCGCCTCTAATCAACCAATTTATTAAAAAAATGAAACCGAAGGAAATTGCAAATTAAAATCCAAGAAATTATGAAGAAATCCATTTGGTAGAAATGAAATCCAAGTGCTCCCATTGCCAATAGGCAAAACGTGTATAGTTCAACAATATGTCACCAGAACATAAATTTAATATTACAACATGAATAAAAATCAAAATCCAATAATATATAGTTTCGGCTTACCCGACGTTCCAGACCTCCCATTCCAAGTCCAAGTGGAACAGCTTGGGCAGACCCAGCTCCCATGCTCTTCTCACAAGATGCCTGACTTTGAAAATTTTCTCCATTACTTTCAACACCCTCAGAGCCCCTACCACCAGAGCATGTCGGTAAATCAGTTGAGTTTACAGCCCTTCCTGTATCTCGACAAATATTGTCTGTGTTTACAATCTGTGGTTTGTTAAAACTAGATTTAGCATTTAATCTAATACAAATACAAGCTAAAAAAAAACTGGAGGATGAGGAAGAAATTTATTGTACAAAATATTTACCTTCTCACTTCCACTTTCAGGGTTATGCCCAGGTAATGACTCACTCGACTCTCCAGCCATGTCCCTTGTCTCACTCCCTGCTCCAGAACCAACATATGAATTCTGAACTGCCGTTTGCCCTAGACCTGAATAAAAGAAAGATGTTAAGTAGAGGTGAAAAAAATGTAATGAGTGACCAAACAAGTAATATACCTGATTCAGTATTGGTACCACCTCCAACATTAGCAACTAATTCTCTAATTCGTGAATTGACATCAGCCACAAGGGAGGATAGTGAAACAGAGTCGGGAGGAGGCTCGGAAAAGGAAACACCTTCACCAGGTTGCACAGCAGCAGAAATTGAAACACCCAAAGGATGTGGAATGGCAGTCTCAATAACACTTCTCATAGGAGGTGCCTGTGATACACCTGAATCAGTAGAGCCACTGACACTGTGGCGCTCTGCAGGTTCTCCATCCCCATTGTTCGACCTGGTACCAACTACAGAAAAGGTGGCAG
Organism: Momordica charantia; assembly: GCF_001995035.1. The sequence goes on from NW_019104488.1 coordinate 6,682,966, forward strand.
AACTTAGGGGAGAGCACATTGCATGAAGACGACACAGAACATCAAGACAATATCATCCTCACCAGCATGTATATGAATGTTGATGTGCCTAGGGGCAGTTCCAATACCAACTGCACCAACAGACACTGGATTTGATGATAGTACAGAACCACCCAAGAGGGGATTAGTTTGCAGGGGAAAAGGCTGTAAAAGGAGAAGATGTGATTTGCGAGGAGGAATAATCACAAAAGCATAGGGCCTGATACTAAAATTAAGCAGGATGACCAAAGGCAATATTTAACAGAAAAGCCCCAAAATTTTGTTACCTATCTATAACTCATGATGGTTAAAAAAAAGGTGCCAAAAATGTATTAATTCTGTTTTCAAGAAACGTACCAAAATCATAACAGTTGTATTGCAATGAACGTTTTACATATTTAACAAAATACAAATTATAACTAGAACTGCCCCATCCATGAAGGCATACAACAGCAAAATATAATTCTAGTGTAAAAAAATTCCATTCAACCACAGAAGCACTTGGTTTAGGATACCCCAAATCATATCATGCAACAAGAGAAATAAATTATTCCAGAAAAGTAAGAGAAAGAGCATAACTCGGATTTTAACCTTCCAGTGTGAGTACAACTCAAAACAAGAGCATGATTGACTTTGCAACTAAGTATATTCCAAATGCACATAAAAGAAACTAGTTAATTGCATGATAGAAATTTTAGAAATTGATTAGAAAAACAGTCACTCTAACCTGAACCATTATGGGATTTGGCCCCATAGGAGAGATATAAACTGCTGGCCCAGCATTAACAACTGACGAAGCCTGCAACAAGCAAACAGAAATGTTAATACAATTCTAATCGCAAATCAAACTACTGTATAAAACAGAATAGACAACAGCTTACAGATGATTGTCCCATACGGAGTGTCAAGATTGTACGACCAAGTTCCAGAAGAAGCGCTCCCATTTGTTGTGTCCTAAGTCCTACTTGTACCGACTCTTCCTGGATTTGACCCCTCACGGTGGGATCAGTGGAGGAGCCATTTTGCTCCAAACACTCCGCAATACGCTAAATGTTTTTGACATATCCATAGAGAATAAGATAAGTACTTGGAGTGCAAAATCCACTAATTGCACCGAAGTATAAAACTCATTGCAATCTCATCGAGGGCATAAGGTAGAATCTGAACTATGTTATTCCAGAGTTTATTAACAACCAACACGATACTTTTTGCATTCTAGGTCATATAACCACGAGCACATTATTTATTAATTCATATAATGCGACGTAAAGAAATATTATGGACATCCTCATAATTGTCTCGAATCACAACCACTGATTCTTATGCAACTCATTTGAGTTCCTGGAATATGGAAAGTCTAAAGGAACTTAGGAGGACCAAGAATATCAGAATCTAATTAATTTTTTAAATTTCAAAAACGTGGTAGCTAATGCTTACAATTTCATAATTAAATTACTTAATTGTTTATTAAAAATAATTAAATAAAAATACAATCAATAAATGCCAAAAAACGCAATGTTTGATGGACATTGAAGAAGTACCATCCACCAGTGACGGTTCCAAGCAAAGAAATGCTCCAAATGAAATCTAGTGTAGAAAAAAAACAAATTTCAAACCCCAAAAAATCAACTAAACTAATTTACTTATTAAAAGTAAAATCTTAAAAAAACAACAAAAACAAAAACTTGCTTTCCACGCAGCAGCTTGTAAAATCCATGAGCACTCATCATAAGAGAAAAGCTCCATTTTCATCACAAAAAGAAAGACCCAAGAAAGATGAAGAGAGCAAATTGATAGAGCTTGAATACCATGGCAATGCTATTCTTAATCTTATGTTTGAACATAAGATATAATCTGGACATATACTTCTCGATCTAATTGAGCTAGAAATAAATGTTTTGCGACAGTAACATAACTCTAAAGATTTGTCCCAACTTTTGTTCATCTGGACTCTTGATGAGGTTCTTGTACTTCCTTTGAGAATGTGTTTGTCTTGACTTGCTACTTTTCAACCTTTTTTCATTGGCTTTTTTGTAACTAATTAAAAAAAGGGATATAAAAAATACTATAGAATCGGACATAGACATTGGAACGAGAACATTGAACATATATATTAAATAATCAATGCTTCCAAAAATGTACAATTCTCAATAATAATAAAATTATTGACTAACTCGCATATTATGAAGCTAGATTCATCTAGAGCCAAATCCAAAACATGTCATTACACACCAATAAAAGCTAGGCTAGTCTACCAATTTGTCATATCCCATAATGCCTGAATGAAAATCTACAACTGTCGAATGAAACAGATCAACAATTCATTGTTCCGACATAACTTCTATGCCCTTAATTTCAAGTAATGTAACTAGATATAGTACTTACAGATAGTGAAGATGTGGCATAATCACTTAGAAGCCGATGAGCATGTCGCAAGACAATGCTCAAAGATTCAGGGGTTGGCAAGCCTTGGGGATTGGTAGGCAGTTCCACCCTAGGTAGATCTCCTGCATTATTAGAAAAGGTAAAGAAATTGTTATTAGTCCCCAAAACAAGTTGAGTAATATCAATGTATGAAGAAAGCTGCTCAGTTAAGAAATTATTTTAGTATCAAATTGTTGATAGTGCTTCAACGATTACCCCCATTTTGAGATATTGCATGCTCGACACGGTTCATGAACTCGGAAATTGTTGTCAGAGAATCGGGAATGGGCTAAAAAGTAGAAGGTAAACAAATAATCAATATGACAACCAACTGACCAAGAAACCAATTCTATCAAGCAATATAAATCACAATTTTGCCATGGATAAAGAAAAGCTACGTATTCTACCGCATGGATGGAAGGAACTGAAACAGCTGCACTGGCAAGTGGAATTTGAATCACGTGAGGAAAACTTTGTGATGGCTGGCTGGGAAATGCCTGTCCAGTTTGTGCCTGACTTGTTGCTTGTCCTCCAGCCCCAACATTAACTCTAAATGTTTCATTTCCTTGACTTGCTGTGCCACGATTGTTTGGCTTTAAGAGTATAACCACCAACAACTATTAGAATTTTATACCAGATCCAGAAAAAAACATATACAACCATCACACATACATACACATTCACACAGAAACAAGCAAAAAACTGTTGTACGATATGGGCAATGCAGACAAGATTAGGAGGGGGGATACAAATTACATCTCAAGCGTATTCACAATGCCACCAAATGAAAATGCATTTGCAACAACTTATGGTTCTACAAGTCACCATAAATCTAAAGGTCAGAGGCTAGAATAAGAGAAAATGGTGCTGAAAGCAACTGAAACCATGAACTTGAGGTGGAATATAAAGAAAAAAAAATAACGAATAAAATCTAGGAGAGAACAACAAAAATCAGAGGCAATAATTGACTGGATGACAGAGAACACAGAGTACAGCATCAAAACAAGTGCTGTTTCGACCAGAATGTGTGGCAGGTATTATTTTAAAAAAAAAAAAGACAAAAGAGAAAGAAGAAAGGAAATATCCTTCTAGTGGAATAATCAACTCAAAGGCAAGGATATTACAAAAAATTACTCCCATTGACATTAATCAAGAAAAAAAATGGTCACAAAAGAAACCCTATTCAAAAGGCTCCAAAGAGAGACCTAAAAACTATGATATCCCCAACTTCCCAAAATTTCTAGATTTTTCATGGAAATATACACCATTTATCATTTAAAGATAAAGAAGAACTTCTCACTTACCAAGGTAGACTGCATCCCACTTGCAACATTTGTGTTTTGGCTGCTTATTCCAATAGAATTCAGAACTGCCCCAATAACCTGGGGGGGAAAAATTTTTGTTTCATTTCCTACTGAGCGATACGAAATTCAACGTCCATTATATCTCTTGGCATGAGAAATATATTATATAAGATGAAAGTCCATGATAAACACAACAACAGTAATGATGATGATGATAAACAAATAAATAAAAGGATTTTTTGTCTTTTTGATATCCATGAGTGTAAATAAAAGGAAGATATGAAGGAAAAAATAAAGAAAATTAAACTGTATACCCGAGAAAGATCAGGAACAAGGCCTTCACCTTGATCACCAACATTAAATGTTCCTAAAACGACACTATGTGCAATTTGTCCAACACGATTTCGAGGGGCACCCGCTCCAGCTTCGTTACCAGTTGATGAAGGCACTAAGAAGCAAATAAAAGGAAACTTAAGAAGCTGAACAATATCCCAAGAGTTCATAAATTCTCAAACCAATTATTGGTATACCATTCGCAGTTCTGTCACCCATGCTTGTATCGGATGCTGCCTGTTGCTGAGCTGGTTGTCTTTCAACTAAATGCAACGTGTGTCCATTTTCCAAATCTTAAAGGGTTAAGAAACTACCATGCAAAATCCAATCCATAAACAAGAGATTTCAATTGCGCAAAAAGAACCATCAGGCAGCAAAACTTAGACTTAACAACAAATTTGTCAAGACAGCAAATCTGAAAAGATATAATCCGACGATCAGCATATAATGAACATAACCAAGCATTAGGGCTGTTAGTTATACGACTCTCGTCAGAAAAAACAGTTGCAAGTACCATACATTCATCTAATATTACTAGAGTAATGAAAAATATCCCATCCGCAATATCAACTAATATGCTAAAGCTTATATAAAAGAAATTATCTTGTACCGCCAGATTAATCATGCATATCAATCATAACGATACAAAAAGATTATTATCCAACTAATTTCAGATCCAAAATGCAGGTCAGAGATCAAGTTCACCCTACACGAAAAATGTGGAAAAATGATTCATGTACTGGACGCATTATATTCAACTGAAACAAGAAGGCTTTATGGAATTTCTTACACATTGCTACGAAGAAAACTAATACACATGGTGGCCAGTTGGAAAAGAGAAAGGAAGGCGTGATATGCAATCTTCCTTACAAATGTTAGAAATATATACTGAATGTAAAAAATGGTAGGATACGATACTCGGAAAGCGGATGTTCATCCTTTAAGACCTTTCCCCTGAATATCAAACGTTGCTGATTCACTGGTATTCCTATTTCATTCGCAATTTTCTCCTTGAATAATTGAACTGGCATCTAAATAGATTACAGGCAAAGCAAATATGTAATTAATGCTCACGAAGAGGTAACAAAATTGAATATAGAGAAAAAGGAAATTCCTACAATTTTCTTTTCTCGTACATTTATGTACCTCACAATTTAAATTTTTTTAAAAAAGAAAAAAAGAGAAAGAAACAAAGAAAAAAAACAAATATTTTTTACATCTTTATTCACTTGAAAACTGTAGATATGTGAATCCAAAGTCTTGATGTTTAGCTCAATAACCGAAGTTGCAGTCTCCCCAGAAATACTGCTGGTGCTGGAACCTTCATTTGAATGGTCTGCCATGCTATTCAACTGCAACTACCGCCTAAACAAAAAGGTGCATTCAGAAACTCGATCTCTGTAAGCCTCTCCTCCACTCAATGAATGGAGGTCGTAAGAAAGATATAAGTTGCCAAAGAACAGGTCAAAACAGATATTTGCAAAAGCGAACTAAAAATACATGGAAGTTAAGTCACCAACACAATGCACAACCAAAAGAGTAAAAATTCCAATAGAAAGGAATGTTAAAGTCCGGACAAAATTACAAAGAGAAGAACACCATTCTTTAAGAGAAGGTATGATAAAAATAGCACAAGCCAAGAGGAGTTGAAGTTTCAGTTTCCAGTTGCATTTGCAAATGCAAGTGTCTTTTTCCACATTAATATATTACAGTTCAAAGATATACGACTAAAGGGTACCGAACTATCCAAGATAAACCCTTATTCTTGGATTGACATAGCATCTCTTTTGGGAAGCGATCAGATACCAAATTATAGTCGAAGGTTTATCTTGAGGGAACTGGCTGGCGTGCAGCAGCCGCACCAACTCGTCGTCCCCTATAAAACATATAGCACTAGACGTGGGTACCACAAAGATGGATAACATGGTAAAATGATTTCGCAAGAAGAGAAGACTGGGTGGGAATCAAAATTCCATCATTCAAATTTCGAGTAGCGGAGCTATAATTTAAGATACCTCTATTCGCGCCTATAGAACAGTGTGCAACGATAAGATATATAGATCTATAAGTACTCAATCTACGCCAAAAGCTAGCCAGATTAAATCGTACAGGCACAGTTCTGAGCACGAAGAAGTTGTCATATTCACTTGAGAGCCATCCAAGATGATGGTCGAGGAAATGCAACAGCTATGGATGATGAATAGAAACAAGAAAAATCATCCAGGAAACTAAAAAGGGCGGGAAAAGGTGAAGATCCAATCGAAGGAAATAATCATCCAAACAACGAAAAGAAACCTCAACGATCCCGATCAATCCAATAATCGTAGATACATTATCTGCATAGGTTTTCCGGAAACTGCAACGAAAAACAAACCTCTTGAGACGAGAAATGGAAACCGAGAGAGACAGTACGAGCAACGGCAATAAGCCCCGGCGCCGACGGATACGAATGTCGTCAAGAATCAGAATACACCACCGGCGAAATCCTTTTCTTGTCGGAGTTCGATTCAATCCAATCGCAGAACCGCAATTTCCGAAGGCGATGATGGAGGGACGGGGCAGGATAGCGAAGATGTTATATAAAAAATGCTTCCAGAAAGATCTAGAGTTTCCCGACGGCGAATTGGCTTTATCAAGAACGGAGAACGGAGTCCAAAAGTAAAACCGGAGGTGAGAGAAGAAGAACGCCAAAACGGTGCGTTTTTTGTTTCAGATGGATTGTTCGCTGTTTCGTAATGATCTTTGCTTGCGATTAGCCGTTTTCGTTTACTTTTCGAGACTTAAGCCAGGCCCACGAAGCCCAGTCTGTCGGCCCAATGCAACGTAGTCTTAGAATTTCAAATTTTCATCACTTATGTTTTTTTCCTTGTTACCACCTAATGGATTTATTGTCCGAAGAGTGCGTTATGACCTATGGTTGCCTGTCTGGTGAGGGCGGGATCGGCTCTGCCTAAGGCAGGTGCACGGGAGGGCGGAGGCGAAACAAAAATCGTCACACATCCACTCAGGTTTCGTCTCGAACTTCCGGTCTATTAATCTTTCACTGTACCTATTTTGCCGTAGGAGGTTAGGATTGTATCATTCTAAGCCTTTTTCTTTTCATGCTTTTCCTAGAGGTCTGGAAAAAGCCGCCATTAATAGAATTTTCTTAATCTTCCCTTCCCAAAAGCAAAAGGCAAGACATATCTTGAATTAGTCTTTTTCGCCACATCGCATGTAATAGAAATCAAACCCTCTTTGCAGCTGGCGAGTGGATGGATAATGTTCGAGATACTTTGATCTAGCCACGAGGGGAAGGAGCGAAGCCGCTTTACCGAGTTTGATAAATATATTAATCCTCGATGAAATTTCATTGTATATAGTACTGTCCAACATATTTTATTATTGTCATTCAACTATTTCAATCCCTAAATTTTTTATATTTGATTTATTTTAGTTTTATAATATCTCCGCTCTATATTTATTTATTTTTTACCTTAATCCCTAATATTAAAACAAAAAAATATTTTAATCACCATTATTATTTGTTATTAACAATTTAACAACTAATCAAACTTATTTTAAAACTTGAAATTAGTCCCACTATATATAATAAACATTTTCGTCAATACAAATAAACAAAACATATACGTTAAATTTTTTTTTTCATAGTACAAGATGTAAAGGTGAAGTTTCAAACTCACAATAGTTAAACTAGTTGAGTTATACTTATGTTAGTTTACGTAGATTAAATCGTTAAATTGTAATTAAATGATTTACAAATAAAATAAATAGAATAAGCATAAAATTTAAATCTGACAGTAATTACCAATCAAATCATGAATACTATATGTTCAACTTTTATTACGTTGTATCTGCAATAAATTCCTATTATATTTTAACGTCTATTAACTTACCCACTCGAATAAAATTCAACTGATCAAAGTATCTACCTCGGATAGAAGGGTCGTGAGTTGAAATTCCTACTCCACCTATTGTATTAAATAACATAAATAGTCGAGAGAAATCCGGAAACCAGTATTTATTATCTACGGAAGAAAAAGAATGTAAACGCAGAAGATAGAAAATGACAGCGTCGCAATCAACAGAATTAGTATTTACTAGTGGGACCAGCAGCTCCGTGTGGATAAGACAACTGATTCTTCCGTTTGTTGATTCAGAGTTTAGAGTTAGAGGTCGCGAGCTTTATGAGATCCTTCCTCAGGATCTTCCCCGACGGATTCTTCGGAATCGAGTCCACGAAAGCCACCCGCCGGATTCTCTTGTACGGTGCCACCTGTACAATTCCATAAATAAATATTCACTCCACAAGTAAATCAAATTTTTG
>NW_019104488.1:6694486-6713702 GCF_001995035.1 Momordica charantia
AGATTTTAGTGGAGCTGCAGAAGCCGCTTCTTGGATCCACTGCGGGATTGTCGCCGCCGCCGTAGAGCGCCATTTGACTGTCGGAAAAGTAGGTGGAGAAGGGTGAATCGCCGGCGCCGTCCGAGAGAGAAGTGAGAGTAGAAGGTGGAGACTGTTTGTGGCCGTGCAGGTCCTCGCGTTCGCATGTATAGGAGGTGCAGAGCCGCCGTCGTTGACTGGTCAACCTGTTTTTTAATTCTGAAAATAAATAATAATTTCGTTTATATTATTTTTTAAAAAAAAAGCGTGTATGGATTTGCCACTATTAGACTTCCGATTTCCGGCTCGCAATTTTTTAACGAGAAAATTATGCTGGAAATTGAATTCCGAACGTGTGGAAATAAATGTCTGCGATCCTTTATTTCTGATTGCTCAATTTATTTTAATTTTAAAATTAAATAATTTTATTTTTGTTTCGTAATATTTGGACGGCAACACCTTTCTTATGGTTTTTTTTTGCAGGTGTAGCCCTTGTATTTATTTTCTGTTTGAGAATAAAGTTTAGTCCTTTTTTTTAATAATGCTTTATGTTAAAAACAAATATTGAAATTTATTTTAGTAACTAAAAAAATATCGATAAAGATAAATAGAAGTGAACCAAATAGGATAATAGAGATAACTATGGTTGAACATGAAATTGGCACTCAAACATCGTTGGTGAATCTTGGTGGAGAAAAGAATTTACAAAAGAAAAGTGAGTACTTCGATTTTCTAGTCAGTGGAGATCCGAGTTGATTAATCTAAAAACGAGTTAAGATGTACATGTAATTGTAGATCAACTCGACTTTTTTTTATAGGCGGTCATTTATGGTTAGGTGAATGACATCTTATCGTGATCGTGGTGCACCTCAGAGACTGAGCGAGCATTAATTTCTCTTAGGATTTGTGATGTATCCCAAATCTTACCGAACGAGTAATGAGATGGTCATATATGGACACCACAATTGTGTCTAAGCTCCTTCTTTCTAGTTCTTTACCCCTTATGAGTGCTCATGTCTTGTTCGGATCGGTTTGGAGATCTAGTCCGAATTTATGACACGCTACAATAGATTTATGACCTTCCAACGAATTAAGACCCTATTTCTATTTACGACGATAGAACTTTTTACATAATTTCGTCATATGCCCTTTTATCCTGCCCATCATTATTTATTATTTATTTGAGATGCATGGTGATAAGTAAAATAATATCGAAGATTTGCATCAAATACGAATACTTCCTCCACTCTCATGAACCACCATGTTTTCAACTTATCGTCGTTGTTTTTTTGTAAAGCTATCAAAATCTAGTGCTTAATTAATATCATCGCCACCACTATCATTATTTTTGCCGTCTAATCAAAATCGAAGAAAGATGTATGTTTAATAAATGCACAAATAGTCGAATTGCTTTATAAAGTTTGGAAGAAGATGAAAGGCAAATTCATTTGGACTCGCAAGATTTTGTCCTTTTTACTGTAATGAAATTGAAAGATTATTTTTTAATTTTATTTATATTTTAGTTGCAAACAAACCATAGAAGAGCTTTCAAAAAAATGTTTTAGCCGGGTAATATCAAGACCAACAGTAATGCTCCGACCAACATAATCTTAGTTAAATGGTATGGACATCTATCTCTAGCCATGAGGTTGCGACTTTGAATTCCTCCACCTCAAGTTGCTGTACTTAGAAGAGAGAAAAAAAAAATAATGTCTGCACAATTTTTGTCCTTCCTTTGATTTTTGGTTTTGGCACAAAACTGACCGTAGGCCCTCCGATTTTCGGTTGGTCAATGCTATTATTTTTATCTATCTGTATAAACCGACCATGGACGGGTCGGTTTTCTTTGGTTTTTGTTGAACGTCAATTCCCCCCACTCCATGCCCTTTGCTCGAAAAGAAGAAGGAAAAAAAACTCAAAGCCATTGCTGTCGACTTTTCATTGAAAGAAGATGGAACTAGTGAGAGAAAGAAAGAAATAGGGGCTTAGAACGAGAGAAAGAAAGGAAAGAGGAGAAGAAGAAAATAAATAGGGAGACGGAAAAGAAAAAAAGATCAGAAACAATGAAGGAAATGGGAAAGAGAGAGGCGAGGGAGGATTTTGAAAAATAGAAAATGGAAGAGAAGAGGGAGTAAAAAGAAAAATATTATAAATAAATTAGAAAAAAAAAAGAGAGAGTAAATCAACGTGATTCACGCTTCATCTACTAACCGTGAAAAAATGTCGATTCGACACCTACCTACAAACTTTAATAACTAATAACAGGTTAAAAATGTAGTTTTTTATAATATGGTAAAGTTAATAAATAATTATTTAAATATATAACTCACATGCTGATTGCCCCTCATGTCCCCGCACGCACTACCAGATGTTTTCTTCCCTCACTGCCTGCAACATAATATATTTTTTCAGCTGAGGTTTTCTAAATTTGCAGATTCGTTGCCCACCAGAATCAAATTAAACCACGGTCTAATCTTCTGTTCAAGTTTCACGCTACTGGTTTCTCCCGTCCCGTCGATCGCCTGCATAATCCATGGATGGCATGGAACGCTGCTCCGCCAATCACGCGCCTCTCACTCCAATCACCTTCTTGGAGCGCTCCGCCGCCGTCTATGCCGACAGAATCTCACTCGTCTACGGACACCTCCGATATACTTGGAGAGACACACTCCAGCGTTGTACCAGGCTCGCTTCTGTGCTCGTCCGCTTGGGAATCGCTCGCGGAGATGTGGTCTGTACTCACAAAACTCTCCCATTTCCATATCCGTTTCCATTACAATTATTGATTTAATTAATTTTCTCTGGACCTGCAGGTTGCTGCTTTGGCACCGAATGTTCCAGCTATGTACGAGCTGCATTTTGCTGTACCAATGGCTGGTGCGGTTCTCTGCACCCTCAACATACGTCACAATGCAGCAATGGTTTCTACATTGCTAACCCATTCCGAAGCCAAAATCATTATTGTGGACTACCAGTTTCTACACGTTGTGAAGGGAGCCATCAAAGTTATGTTCGAGAGAAGAGAAAAAAAGGCGCCTCTTGTTGTCATTATTCAAGAGTTTGGTCAAGGTCGACCATCCGACTCCATCGACCCAGATCATCTAGAGTTTGAGAGCCTTTTAGCCACGGGAGAAGTTGATTTCAAGATCAGGCGACCTCGAGATGAATGGGATCCAATTTCTCTTAACTATACTTCTGGCACAACATCAAGACCAAAGGGTGTGATTTACTCCCATAGAGGTGCGTATTTGAATACTCTGTCTACCGTTCTTCTTAATGATATGTCGCCACTCCCTGTGTATTTGTGGACTGTGCCAATGTTTCACTGCAATGGATGGTGTTTTACTTGGGGCGTGGCTGCACAAGGCGGCACCAACATCTGCCAGAGGACTGTGACTGCTAAAGAAATCTTTGCTAACATTTCTCGACACAATGTTACTCATATGGGCGGTGCACCGACTGTGTTGAACATGATTATCAATGCACCAATTATCGAACAGAAGCCACTCCCTGGGAAGGTAACTGTGATGACTGGTGGCGCTCCACCACCTTCTCATGTGCTCTGTAAGATGAGAGCGATGGGGTTTTTTGTGGTTCACACGTACGGTTTGACAGAAACATATGGTGCAGCAACTGTTTGCAGTTGGAGACCTGAATGGGATTCCCTTCATGAGGATAAACAGGCAAAATTGAATTCTCGCCAAGGATTGCAGCACGTAGGTATGGAGGAAATGGACATAAAGAATCCTATCACCATGAAGAGTGTTCCAGCTGATGGAAAAACTATGGGTGAAGTTATGTTTAGAGGCAATACTGTGATGAATGGATATTTGAAAGATCTTAAAGCCACAAGAGAGGCGTTTAGTGGCGGTTGGTTCAGGAGCGGGGACTTGGGGGTTAGGCACCCTAATGGTTACATAGAATTGAAGGATCGTTCGAAGGATATCATAATTTCCGGGGGAGAAAATATTAGCTCAATTGAGGTTGAGTCTGTACTCTTCAGTCATCCATCAATTCTGGAAGCTGCTGTTGTGGGAAGACCTGATGACCATTGGGGAGAAACACCATGTGCATTTGTGAAGTTGAAAGATGGGCGTAGCGCTAGTGAAGAAGAGATCATAAAGTTCTGCAGAGAGCACCTATCCCATTACATGGCTCCTCGATGCGTCGTATTTAAAGATTTGCCGAAAACTTCAACGGGAAAAACTCAGAAATTTATTCTCAAAGAGGAGGCTAGGGCCATGGGTAGCCTTCCAAAGAGGATTAGCAAACTGTAAAAATGCACCTTGAAACTTGAGAGGGAAGAGCTAATGGCGTTCTGGTCTTGGTTGGCATCGGTTATTTGTAGACTTTTATCCGTGGGGTTCGATTCAAAGTTATAGCTTATAAATTCTAAGGATTGTGTTGTTTTAACGGAGATTTTCATCTTTTAAATAAAATTCAGTTTTAAACCTCATTAGTTATATATATGTATTAATTTAATATTGTGTAACTATATCATGTAAAAATAGACTAAAATACACTTTTAGACGAGAATTATATTTAGTTTCTAAGTTTTAGAATAATATATAAAATTTTGAATATAGTGTGCTTAAAGTTAAATTGTCGTAAGTGTTTTTAACATAAATGTCATTACGTGCATATGTGGTACATATTTTAATTTTAAATTATCTTTTCTTCTTGGCATGGGAAAATGATTAAAATTAAAATATAATTTTACTTTTTAATTTTATGGGAAGTTTGATCTCACACCTACCATGGTCAAAATTGAATGTATTTCACATAATTTATATAAAAATAATATATCTAGTATTAATATTAGGATATTGAAAATAACAAATAATAGTGAAATTAATAAATATTTATATATCACATAGTAATATATAAAATAGCATATACTATATAAAACTATATAATTCGTTAAAACTAGTTATAAATTATATAAAAATTGCTTAATAGTCTAATCTAGTATTAATAGCTCGCCTAGGAGACGTGGGTTCGGCTTTTAGGTTATGTATGAGGTTTGGATACAGTTGGAACTGCTATATGGGCCATGGGCCCTAATAAAATGGGCCGAATGAAAAAGCCATTTAATGGAATGACCCGTTTGAAGCCCATTTTATGGCTTCCCCCAAAACTAAACACAACAGTCGGATCTTTCGAGTGTTTTTTTCTTCTTCCCAGATTCATCTTCTTCACTCGATCATTTCTGCAATCAGATTTTACAGAGCAATTCAAAGTGCAGAGGCCAAATATGGGAGGTGGGCATGGAGCGGGTACAACTTACAAGGGCATCACCATACACCAGCCGAAGCGCTGGCACACCGTCACCGGCAAGGGCTTGTGCGCCGTCATGTGGTATAAACCCTAGCTTTGCCGATTCCCGATCACCAATTTCATTGAAGGAACCTCAATTGATTCTTAAGTTTTAGCCAATCCGCGCCATTAGTTCTGTCTAATTTTATCTCTTTACTCTTTTTCTCTGTCTTTCCGAGTTTTGTATCTTCTCCGATCTGTGCGTCTCGCATTGTTCAAAATTATTTCATCGCGATCGAGCGAAGTCATGAGTTTTACTATTATTTTGATTCTATCTTTTAATAGTTCGTATACAATTTGATGTCTCGGTGGAAAATTAGAAAACAAACAGAATCTGCAGGATTGAAAAATTGGTGTTCGAAGTGGTTCGAAATCTGTGTTTTGACCAAATTATTGGTTATTATATTTCAGGTTTTGGGTGCTATACAGGGCGAAGCAAGATGGACCTGTAGTACTGGTGATAGTCACTGCAATTGAAAACCATAGATTACATCTCTACTTATAATTTATTTTCTTTAGAAGAAAACTTTACTTATGTGAACTTTCTGCTGATTCTTCTAGGGTTGGAGACATCCATGGGAGGGCCACGGTGACCATGGACATGAGCATTAGGTACCCTTTTAACTACTCGCCTCTCTTTTCAGTTTTCCCCAATTAATTCTCAATTTTTATAGATAAAAAAGTCGAAACAAAATGTGTCATAGCTTTCTGCTGTAGTGCCACACTGAACTATTAACCACTTAACCATCAGGTAATATGAGTGCTTCGGGCATGTGACTGCTTCTTTCGTTACTAAATTGGTTTGCTTGGTGTGTGGTTTTGTTAACAAGCTTTCAGGTTCTTTGTAGGCCCGCTGTCCGTCCAACCACGGGCGAACCGGGAACGATAAGGCTTCAGCTGCAGGTTTCCTGTTTGATTGAAATTACGAATACCATATTTGCCAAGTTCTGTTGAAATAAGGATATTGTGACAGCCAAGTGACTGATACATCAATTCAACATTTTACCTTGTAATCACGAATTCTTCTGATGTGTTTTGAATACTTGATTTGTGTTCATGTTCAATCTCCTGCTGTTGTTGAGTTGAAGCAAAATCAGTACCTATTTCTGAATACAGTTTGCTCTCTGTTCCCATTATCTGTTGCATGAATTCTTCCATTCTTCCAATCCTCGGTTGTCTTGAAAGGATGCTCAATTGCATTCCACTTCATTTCTTTTGGCTGAATTCATGCAGCCAATGGAGATGAAGCATTCGTGAATGCCTATTTGTCCTGGAATTTAGTGTCACGACAGAGGGACTACTAGTTTAATTGCTTTCTACCACTGCACATAAAGCAACTTAATTCAATAGACATCGACACTGCATAGAAATATCTATTAAAGAGCATTCCAATCTCACAGCTTTCTTAATGCTAAATTTCCAAAGCCTCAGTTGCACCTGCTGCATAGCTCTCGCATCTTTGCTAACAATTTCAATGCTCAGTGCCTGCTTGCTTGCTCTGGAGAGTATGGCCGGTAGAGAGATGGTTCATTAAAGTAATTTATACAAAAGCACACGATTTTATGGGTAAATTGTGTCTCTGAACAAAAGTACTTTGTTTTCTGTAATGCATATGAAAGTATTCCATTTTTCACATTGATGTAGAAAATGCATTGACATTTTTCTTTACAAAGAATTCCCCTTTTTTTTCCTCCTGCAATTTCTGCTAAGAGCACATTGGGGCGGTTAAATTTCATGGAAATCCAAAATTTTCACTAGACGAGCAAGATATGTCTCTATATGAGGCATTTATTTCGAGTGCGTCTACTTCACGAACAACATTGCAACTAACAACATTGCAACTTGTAAGAATGAGGTTAGGTAACTTCTTATATAATTTGATGGAGTTTTGCGTAATTTCATGATTTTGATTGGGTCTTGAAGATGTAATTTTGATAGGGCGAACCACACGATAACAATATTATAGCATATATAAATTATCTGTTGCCTGCCAAAGGAAAAAAGGTTTGGTGACTATAAAGCATCTTCCGGGAAAAAAAAAATTATAAAAAATTTAATATCGCCCACCGTGGGGCTCGAACCCACGACCACAAGGTTAAGAGCCTTGCGCTCTACCAACTGAGCTAGACGGGCTGTCGATGTGCAATGGATGAGAAAGTATTATGTCTTACTACAGTTTTTGATGTTTTTATATTTTAATAAAATATTTGGTTGTTTTAATAACTTTCTTGGAAGAAACAAAATACTTGTTTGAACAAAATCCATTAATTTAAAAGAATTCGATTCAAGATTTATGACAATCAAAACACTTAATATTTATGGAATTGTAATATTAAATTCAATCTTAATTTATTATAATTCTTTTTCTTGAATTACATGTAGGTGGTGAAGATTCGAATTCACTATATTTTGATTAGAAAGAGAGGTTAAATCTGATGAATTATATTTAAATGCCTTATAATTCATTCATCTATCCATTATCTAATTCGGTTAACTATTTATTAAAATAATTCAACTTTTACCAAAACCAGCACTCAACAGTAATTATATATACCTCAGAAAAGTTTTCAGAAAAGTTTATTGAACCAAAAGAGAAGAAAATTATTCGAAGGAAGAACTAATTGGAGTTTAAGCATACACGTGGACGAGACGCTAACACTTGTTGAATCCATGGCGCGGATAGAAAGTTGAACCAAACTCACCCATTTCTTTGGACCCAATTTCTCCAAATTCGCAGCTCTTCCTCTCTCGCCATTTTCTCTCTATATTTACTCTCTTTTCCACCAGTTTCATCAATCTGATCAGAAGCTACTGGAAATTTCGTCGGAATTATGGCTTCCTCCGCCACAAATCTCCTTCTTTCTTCATCTTTCTTCGGAACCAAGACCTTAATCTTTCCTCCGACCCCCAAAACTACCAGATCGGCGACGCCTCTGCCATTTTTTCCGAAGAGGAAGCTCGTTCTTACGCGGAGCGTTCTTAGCGACAGACCTAAGTTTCCATCGAAAGCTACTTTGGCTGCCCTAATTTTCTCCTCACTTGCGCCGCAAGCTCTGGCTCTGGATGACGCTTCCCCTCCACCGCCTCCGCCTCCTCCGGTAATTGAAGCTCAATCGGTGAGTCCCAGTACTTCAACCTCCTCCCCGTTCTCTCAGAATCTTCTTCTTACTGCCCCTAAACCCCAATCCCAATCGCCTTCGGACCTTCCCGAAGGCACCCAATGGCGATACAGCGAATTCTTGAATGCGGTGAAGAAGGGCAAGGTGGAGCGAGTTAGGTTTAGCAAAGACGGCTCTGCGCTTCAGCTCACCGCCGTTGATGGCCGCCGGGCCACCGTGATTGTCCCCAACGACCCTGATCTCATCGACATTCTAGCCATGAATGGTGTCGATATTTCGGTGTCCGAAGGCGATACGGGAAACGGTCTGTTCAGTTTTATTGGTAATTTGTTGTTCCCGTTCCTCGCTTTTGCCGGATTGTTCTTCCTCTTCCGCCGCGCCCAGGGCGGACCCGGCGGCCCTGGTGGACTAGGCGGGCCAATGGATTTTGGAAGATCGAAGTCCAAATTCCAAGAAGTGCCAGAAACTGGAGTGACTTTTGCTGATGTTGCCGGAGCCGACCAAGCGAAGCTTGAACTGCAGGAAGTGGTCGATTTCTTGAAAAACCCTGATAAGTACACTGCTCTTGGAGCCAAAATCCCAAAAGGGTGCCTCCTCGTTGGACCTCCTGGTACCGGAAAGACTCTTCTGGCCCGGGCCGTGGCCGGAGAGGCTGGTGTGCCATTCTTCTCGTGTGCTGCCTCAGAGTTTGTAGAACTGTTTGTGGGTGTGGGTGCTTCGAGAGTGAGGGACTTGTTCGAGAAGGCCAAGTCCAAAGCCCCTTGCATTGTCTTCATTGATGAGATTGATGCTGTGGGAAGACAGAGAGGGGCTGGTCTTGGAGGTGGGAATGACGAGAGAGAGCAAACGATCAATCAGCTCTTGACTGAGATGGATGGCTTTTCTGGTAATTCAGGTGTGATTGTGTTGGCAGCTACAAATAGACCAGATGTTCTTGACTCCGCTTTGTTGAGGCCCGGAAGGTTTGATAGACAAGTCACTGTCGACCGACCCGACGTTGCCGGTAGAGTTAAGATTCTTCAGGTCAGTGCATTGGAAACTCCTCTTGTTTTAAGTTCAAAGACAAGTCACTTATGCTTATGGTCATACTTGATTTTAAGATGTATCAACCGTAGAAACAGAGCCAAAAGATGCCCATTTTTGTTTTTATTGTGCTATATATATCTACAATGTAGTATCATAGTTTAGAACATCTGTCGGATTCAGTTTTTGTTAATGTTTTAAGTTCTCTATATTCTCCCTGAAATGACACACCGATGCCCTGCAGGTGCACTCAAGAGGGAAGGCTCTTGCTAAAGATGTCGACTTCGAAAAGATAGCGAGGAGAACCCCCGGTTTCACTGGAGCTGATTTGCAGAACTTGATGAACGAAGCAGCCATTCTTGCAGCCCGGCGTGATCTCAAGGAAATAAGCAAAGATGAGATATCAGATGCTCTTGAGAGAATAATTGCAGGACCAGAAAAGAAGAATGCCGTTGTCTCGGACGAGAAGAAGAAATTAGTTGCCTACCATGGTATGTGCGAATGGGATCATAGTTGTTACATTAACTGGTTTTGCAATTTTATTAACAAAATCTTTTTTCTTTCTCTCCAAATGCAGAGGCAGGGCATGCTCTTGTCGGTGCATTGATGCCAGAATACGATCCCGTGGCAAAAATATCGATCATCCCCCGTGGGCAAGCCGGTGGACTTACCTTTTTCGCTCCAAGTGAAGAGAGGCTCGAGTCTGGACTGTACAGCAGAAGCTACCTGGAGAATCAGATGGCTGTTGCCCTTGGAGGAAGGTATATATTATTCAAAATTCATCCCTGCCATGTATAAGATTACCTGGCTTATTACTCAACAGTATTTTACGAGTATCGCTGTGATCATTCTTTACTTTTGAATTTAGGAGTTTAAAGGAAAATTTTATTTTATGACAACTTCTACGAGTATCGCAGTGATCATCTTTACTTTCGGATTTAGGAGTTAAAAGGAAATTTTAGTATGACTTTTGAAAGGGTGAAAAGTGTTTATATTTAGTTATTTAGGTACTTTAAGCTTATATGATACTCAATTTGCATCTAATGGCCAATGTAGGGTGGCCGAGGAGGTGATATTTGGAGAAGACAATGTGACAACGGGTGCATCGAACGACTTCATGCAAGTCTCTCGAGTAGCGAGGCAAATGGTTGAGAGGTTTGGATTCAGTAAAAAGATCGGACAAATTGCAATTGGCGGTCCGGGCGGAAACCCCTTCTTAGGTCAACAGGTATACTCTAATGTCGCTGCATTCAGGTTTCAGGTTACCTCCATATTTTGACAGACTAAGTTATAATGAATGTTTTGAACTTGCAGATGTCATCCCAGAAAGATTACTCCATGGCAACTGCAGATGTTGTGGATGCAGAGGTTAGGGAGTTGGTAGAGAAGGCATATTCGAGGGCGAAGCAGATCATCACAACACACATCGACATTCTTCACAAACTCGCGCAACTCCTTATCGAGAAGGAAACCGTGGACGGGGAAGAGTTCATGAGCCTCTTCATCGACGGAAAAGCTGAGTTATATGTTGCATAGATGATAGAAACATATGGACACGGCATTGTATTATAAAATGTCAAATACACAAAGATTAATCAACTAATCACTTCACTTGATTTCACAAAATTGCATACTTTCTTAATTGATTAAACTGACAGATCCCATGGTGTGCCGTTTTGCCCGATCTCGACCGCAACTGTTCGTTACAACTTTGAAGAAGATATGGTAGAAAAAGAAAAAAGAAAAAAAAAAGAATAAATACATCAAAGAATTTTGAGAGAATTGATTATCAATACCCTCTGCCCCCTCTATGCCTTTTCTTCTCTAATGTTGTTGCCTCATTCAACATGTCAGCTGCATCCTTATGCATTCCAAGCTTGGCAAGAGCAACAGCCTGCAAGTAAAATGCAATAGCCCACTCAGGGTGAACCAATTGTGCTTGCATAGCGTCTCTAAGGGCAGCATCTGGTTTGTCACAGAGCATATAACAAATACTTCTTCGTGCATACACTGTTGGAGAAAGAATGTTCCCGACGTCGATGAACTGCACATAATACCATACATTTAGAGGTTAGATCTTGAGCACAGAGTAACTCAGATGTCTGGTGAAGTCAGGGAGAGAAGAGAGATGATCCAGAGAATGCACAAGTTAAATCAAGGGTATCTCCATGTTTGGTGAATTCTCATCTTAGAGTTCATCAGGAAATATGTGTAGCTTACCGTAGTATAGCCATCTATTGCACCTCTAAAATCTTTATCTCGGAACGCTAAGTCGCCTCGCTTGCGAGCCTCCAACATATCTCTTATCTGCTGTGTCCATTCTTGGAAGGACAGCTGCATGAATCCAGATGGAGATGAAAATTTTTAGTATTTGAACTATCAACAATTTGATGGGGGAAAAGCTTCAAGAAATGAAACGAAAGAAGCAAGTAGTTTGAGCAACAGAAAGGGCTTACTTCGCAGGATCCATCATCATCTTTGTAGTGTGACATGAGCAAAAGCTGATGAATGGCTGTGAGGTCCATTCGAGCACAAGCATCACCCATTGCAGAGAGAGGCTGTTGTGGCTGCAACGCTATTTCCTCATGTTTTGGAATGCCCAGCATCTTATAGGATGGAACCTATAAGCAAGTATTTATCATCTTAGAAGTTAGAAAACCGAGTAAAAACGATTGTGATTTAACTGATATTACAAGAAAGCATATTATTTCTTATGATCAAACCATATGCATTCCATCAGTATCTAGTTGATGAAAGGAAAATACAAAGACGAGCACGCATAATATTGAATCACGCACCACGAAAGGTCCATAGGATAAAGAAGGAATTGCTTACATCAGATTTATTTTGCAGGGGAACGAGTGCTGCCACAAGTTCTCTAATAGTTGGTCGATCCTTGGGTTCATATTGCAAGCACTGTGAGGCAAGCTCAAATACTAAAGTCGCCTCTTCAGTTGAAAATTTCCCCTCTAAATGTGAGTCCATCAGGAGCATTATGTTTTTACCTCCAATCATATCAAGCGCCTGCTTACAAGTCAAGAGAATAATTGAGTAAAATGTAAAGGAACTGTGTTCTTAAGAATAATTATATTCGCCTCTTCAGCAAAAAAAATGAATTCAAAGACAAAAACATTTTTTGGAATCAATTATTTTAGTTCTTAGAAATTGAGTTGAGATTTTAAAAACATTTTTTAAGCACTTGAATATCTGCACATGTAAAGTCCATGCCCAATAAGTCAATGAAGTCAAAAGCGCTTTAACATGCATTTGAAGAAAAGAGTGGCAGAAAAACAAACTCCAGAAAACCGGCTATAATTAAATAGAAAAAAAAAAACAGAGGGAAAAACAAGAAATTTGAAGCTTCTTAGATGAGTTTTGATTTATTTAACATAAAATCCATGTACAACGTAATCTAAGAAAGGTTGTCGCTGGTGACACCCTCATACCCATAAAATATCTCAAGAAACCCAAATTCTTTTATAAATTAAACATTGGTATTAGTATGTTCCATGAACTTACTTGATTTGGAGGAACATGTTTTCCACTAAGAAGATCTAGAAGGACAGTTCCAAAGCTATAGATAACGCTTTCAGGAGTTACAGTTCCTGAAAAAAAGCAACCAAATATGACAGTGATTAAACAGTGAAAAAAATACAGATGTTCTTTTGTAAATGGAAGAAGAAAGAAATGACTGAAAAGGAAAGAGTTAAGTTTGATTGGTACCATCTCTTAAATACTCTGGAGGTGCATAAGCAAGATTAGTGCTATAACTTTTTCCATCCATGCTGTTCTTCATCAATCCAAAACACGATAGCCGAGGATCACCATTCTGCAAAATTTCAACAAATCAGAAAAATGGACAATTAAGGAAAAAAAAAATCACAAGTTTTCTCTCAAATCTTATCATAACAGATCAATGACTTTTAGGACGAAGAAGAGGTTTGTTTATTGTTACAGCACCTCGTCAAATAGAACACGATCTGCATTCAAGTCGTGGTATAATGGACGTTCTGCCTGATTACAATATTCTAATGCTTCAGCGATGTATAGAGCAACCCTTAAACGCATTGCCCACTCGATGGTTTGTTTCTCCCCTGCCAAGGAAATTGTAAACTGATTAAGTTTTACTAGGAAACAGGAAAAATCATAGATGTAAGAATCAAAGTCCAGATTTCATTATTTTATTCATTGAAGCTTCCAATAAAGACAAGAATGAGCGTTAAAAACTGTATAGATACATGCACAACGCCTTAAATATAGCAAGCCAACTTCATGAATCCGAAGAAGACGAAGACGAAGAAGAAGAACTCGTTTGATTCGACAAATTGCAGATATCGTAAATCACGAATGAATTTTTGAAATAGGCAATTAAAAGGCAGTTTGAAAAGACTTACAGTGGAACAAATGCTTTGCAAGGGTGCTATTGGGCAAATACTCCGCAACAAGCAGCCTTTCGTCGCCCTCGCAGCAATACCCGATTAAATTGGCCAGTCTTTTGTTCCTCAATTTCCCCACACCAGAGGCTTCCTCCTGAATTCGAGTTCACCACCAAAACAACACAAGCAAATCAATGGAGTAACAACTACGAAGACCTAAGGCTATACAGTGGGCAAAATCAGAGCGCAAAAAATGAAGAACATAAACAGAGCGCGTACCGCGAACTGTTTGTGGTCCGGCCACGCAGCTTTGGAAAATTTTTTAACCGCAACCCAGCGTTGATTGTTCTCTTTCTGGAGACGGGCCTTGTAAACGAGATTGGGAGTTTTATCACTGCTTTCCGAGACAATATAATCGGAGCTGAAGTTGTTAGTCGCCGCCTTGAGGTCGGCGAAGGAGAACTCAATAAACGACGGCACGCCTTCATCGGCCGGCGCGGATTCTACTCCATTCTGGTGGTGGCTCTTCTCGTCTTGAGAATTGTCTTGGCCATGGCTATCGGCAGCAGGTTTTTTCAAGTTAAGAAACGATTGGCAGCAGCCCATAACGCAGTCGATACAACTATATCTGCAAACTCGAGCTCGATTTCTCCTTCAGAAATCAAAACCAGAAGTGGCCGATTGCGTGAGAGAGCTGTTTGAATAACTGCGGAATGCGCTCGTTGTTGGTTTGCGAGAACGAGATAGAAACCTAGGTTAGCCGGTGCTTGAATTTCTCCTTCTCATTGCCTTGGTTCTCTCCTCGGTGTCTGATTCTGTTTCTGATTTTTCCCTCTTGCGGCTTACAGAGCCTCAATCTTCCTGGTTTCTTCTGCAAATGAGTTGTTGTAAGAGATAATTATCCAAACATTTGTTGCAACTTCCCTTTGATTTCTCGCGCCAGAATGTGAAATCGATCCTCTGTTTGTTAATGATGAATGTGATTCCTCCAACGCATCGCCATTAAAACAACTGCTTGACTTCTAACAGAAACACAATTTTCAAATCTTCTCTTCCATCCTCCAATTTCTTTGCAATGGACAGCTTATTTTTCCTGTAATATTCTTTTTTTTCTCCCTAATAAAATGGCATTTCAATTCTTACGTTGCTTTGAACTTTGAATTGAATTCTATTATTAAACTTTGAATGCTTTAATTTTATTCCTGCAATTTCAAACATTTTGTTCTACTTCATCAACTTTAAATAAATAAATAAATAATACAATCTTTCTATTGATTTTTTTTAATAAATTGTGTAATAAAATCATAACATCGTCAAATTTTTTTTCTTTTAATTTACCTTATGAATAACTGTAAGTTGGGAACAATTTAAAATAGAACAAGTAATCAAGATGTGACTTAAATCTTCTATATTTCTTCTAACCTCATTTCCAAATTATCGTTACATTCTTTTTATCTCTCATTAGTCTATCTATTTTAAAAGTTTATACCTTTATTGCTAAGTCAAGTATTTTTTAATATTAATAAAAAAATTAACATATCAATACGAGCTAATAATTACTATCCTAATTATTGATGGTTCGATTCTTGACCAGGAGTGGAAAAGAAGAACTTAACTGAAATTTGTTGCGAAAGTAATATTGACTTTTTATTTTTCTTTTTTATTTGTTTTTGGGACGAATTATTTAATAATTATTTGCCATGAACATTGTGGAGTGCAATATTTTTCTAATGTTATATTTAATTTTACTAACCCAAGTGAATTAAAATAATATTTTTCATGATATTATATTATACTTCTGAAACATTGTATATGCTTGACATTCTTAGGTATTTTTTTAATATTCCCATGTTCCATTTTAATTTTGTTATTTATTAGTCTAGAATTTTCTATGCTGAATTTTGTAACTAATAATTTTATAGGCATTTGAGAGGGCGTCCTAACTATTAGTTTAATTCCTTTGAAAAACAAAAAAAAAAAAGGTTTAATTAAAATTTGGGCGCGTCTTTAAAAGTTTGGAATTTATTAAATTACCGTTATCTCCCCAAATTGCATTATCTTAGCTTAAAGTGTAAGGTTATGCAAGGTTATTATATTTATTGTAATAAAATTATAAATTTAGTTCATATATTTTCTTTGTACTATCTACGTAAACCATGTTTTTAATTAGTATTTATGGTTAACCTCCAAAAATTTTATAATTAAATTGTTAGATTAAAATATAGGCTTCAGCCATACATTTTCACTCTCTTTATAAATTTACAAAAATTTTGGATTTGTTTTCTACTAAACTCTTATTTACTTTATATTTTTGTCTTTTAAATTTTCAATTTTAGCCCAAAAATTTCATCAAAGTTTTTATCAGGTCCTTATAAAAAACAATAATTTAAAAATAATATGTGGATAATAAAATAGTGTTAGATCAAATCTCTAATGATTTAGAATAATACTATTTTATGGAGCCTAAACATGAAGTTTCACAAATAAATAAATAAACATGTTTCATAAATAAATAAATTTAACAGTGACAAATAACAGAAAGTGGATAACATTTAAATTATAAAAATCAAATTTCTAAAAGGTCATAGTGAAAAAAAAAATGCATATTTAAGTCTATAAATATGTTTATATGATTTTGGGGATTCTGTCTTAATTATGACTAATCCCTTTGAAACGAGGAACCAAAATAAATGTTTTAAAAGTAGAAACATGAACGAAAGCTAAAATTTCATAAACCAAAATATTATTTTAATTTAACCTTAAACTTTTGTCTTAAAATAGGCATAGAAAAATCCATTCAATGCATTAATATTTTTTAGAAAAAGAAAAAAGATTAATTATCACGTCATGTTGGCCTTATCATCGTCATTCAGTCAAATCCCATTATTTTCTGAACAATACGGACTACTGAAAATTCGGTTACCAAACAACCTCAGTTTGTTTGGAATCTTTAATTAAAATAGACATTTTTTTTTGGATATATTCTAAAATTTCAACTTCTTTCAGTTTCATCTAATTAATTTTATCAATTTGATTCAAAAGATAATAAGAGGAATTGTCAAAATAAATAGAGCGTTTTGAAAAATGGTCAAATGAGTTAACGTTTAATTATCAATATTATTTAGGATAGATATGCCCAAAAATCAAAGGGCAAAAATTACAGTACAATTCGTGGGCCGGTGGGATCTGAAGGCCCAATAAAAGGCCCAACTTTTCAAGAGTTCATGAGAGAAACTGTAAAACTGAGGTAAAAAAAAAGGTCAAGTAATTTTAGTATAATATTATAGACTATGAATCAAAATGAAGGAATATAGGGCTCGAAGGTTCCTGTTTCTTGTTAAGAAATGTTTGACCCATTAAAAATATAGGAATATAGGAATATAGGAATATAGGGCTTGTTAAGTAATTTCCAATTTCAAAGAAATGTTTTTGACCCAATAAAAATATTTCAGGTTTTTTTAAATAATATTTCATGGTATTAGCTCAGATTTTACATAAATTACTTTCAATTTTGTCAAGAAAAAAATAAATATTCAAAGCCATGATTAACATTAACTATTTACTATTTTACGTTTTAGCAGAGCACATTTTACACGAATTTTCTCTCCACCTTTTTGTTGGATTCGTAAGGAGAGTGCAAACAAAGTTATACATTTGACATATAAGATTGGACAATTATCTTGATTGGTATGAAGTTTTTTTTTGGATGAAACCAAAAATAAAGTTGCGAGGGTTATATCCAAAGCGGACAATATCATATGGGATACCGTTATTAATACTTTTATGATAATTTTTTTGTTGACGGAGTTTCTATGACAATTTTTTTTAGAAACTCAAAAAATTATTCAAGACGTAAAAAGGTAGTAAGAAAATATTTTCGAACCCATTCAAAACCAATTTTTTTATAAGTAATGTCTTCATTTCTGAAATTCTCTATTTTGGAGTCTTGGCCTTCAATAACATCAATGTCGGTCATTATTATTTTCTTTTCCAAAAAAAAAACACTAAAAACGAAAAATAAAAAAAAAACAATTTGAAACACCTCATTTTCTTCTAGAAAGCTACGTTGGACAAAATATATATTTTTATACAATCAGATTATCTGAACTCCGAAGATCGCCGCCGTGAATTTTGTAACTTAATTAATGAATTATGCACACAACTTGACCAATAGTGGAGCAGACGTGCCGAACCAGCAAAAAGCCAAAAACAAAGGCTTTACAAATACAAGCTAATATTTGTGGGGAAGAAAAACTTTGACAAGTTATGATAAATAAATTTGAACTAAAAAATAAAGAAAAATAAAAAATAAATTCGTGGTAAATCGGAGGCTCATAACATGATTTACCCTTAAATCTATCTCTAGAAAAACAGTTTTAGATAAATTAATTGTGTTTTATTTTGAATGTATATTACATGAGTTAAAATGTGTTATAATTAGTCCTCAAAACATCTTAGGTATGTTCTTGCCCTAACCAATTGCTATCAAAGTCAAATTGCAAGTTAACCTAATCCTTCGATCTAAACTTCGTCCTGATGTTGGAGACCCAAGATTCTATTTTAAGCATGACCATTATTTTGTTAATTCCCATTACTTTTAAGTTTTGTATGGTATGTCCTAGAGTAGGATTTTTAATTTGATAATCTTGTGATGTCTCGATGTATATTAATTTCGAAATTAATTTAAAAAATGCATTCGAAATTAAAAAAAAAAAGTCATACAAATAATGATAAAACTTTCATACTAACGTTAATCAAATACATAAAATTTATTTACTTTGTTGAGTAAAAAATAGACAAATCATTACATGGGATGGTGATGGGCTCAATCTTCTACACACTTCCAAGATTCCATCCTCAAATATATTTTCATCAAAACCAACTCAGCTGTACAGTACACACCTTATAATTGTATGTTATTTTTCTAAATTTTTAACACCACGAAGTTTTCCTTCTTTTTTCTTAAAAAAAGGAATAAAAATCTCTAAATCATGTACAAATTTAATAATTAGTATAATTTCGTATAATTTTCTGCCCTATTTTTGCAGTGGTTGCTGCTGGGACAGAGCGTTTAGCAGCGAAACTCTGGCACTGATCAAGCTTCTGAACACTCTCTGGCTTCGAGTTTCTATGTCGCCGATCCAATCCTCCAAATCTCTCATCTTCTTCATCGCCATTCTCGTCTCCTCCTTCCCTTTCTTCCTCAATTCTCTCAAATTCTCCAATCCAATTTCTCTGAACTCTCGAATCCCCTTCTCCTCCTCCGCCGATTTCCTCGCCTTCTTCGAGACGCGATCCAGTCGTGCCCACGCCCATGCCTTCCTCGTCCCGAACGATTCTGCGATTCCGTTGAACAGTGCGAGA